>SJYT01049442.1:214901-342320 GCA_006410635.1 Cephalophus harveyi
GGAAGGTGACGGGAGAGGAGAGGGGATGGGGGCGGGGAGGGGAGGAGACGAGGTGCCTCCTGACCACCTGAGAACCACCGGGTGGGGAGGAGGCGCTAACCCCCACCTTCTCTTTCTGCCTCGGGTTTTCCCTTCTTCCTCCAAACCGCCAGGGCGCTCCATCACCAGCCCTCCAGAGCCGGGCGTTAGCCTTAGCCGGTTAGTCCGTTAGCCGGTTAGTCCGTCACCCCGTCCGTGTCCCGCCTCCCCATCAACCCCCGACCCCACCACCTCGCCCACAGGAATCCGATCCCAGAGGCCCGGCAGTAACTCCAAGGAACCGGTTCCAAGGCAGAAGCGTCTCAGCGGATGAAGAGAAGGCCTCCCCGACTCCCGCACCTGCGGCCCTCGCCCTGGCTGGGTGACCTGACTTTAGCCTTCCTCCCGAGCGGCCTCTCCTCTCCCTCGGCATTGCCCCAGGAGGTGACTTAAGTCTGATTTCCTCAGCTTGCCGTCCATTTGAGGGAGCACTCGTTCACAAGCTTGTCCACTGTGACTGACGCCTGGCCCCTGACGGACGCCTTCCACTCTCCAGAGGCAGCTCTGTGGTGTCACTGGAAAAGAATTAGCATCACTTTAGTTCAGTAGAGCCAAGGCCTTCCTGATAAGTTCAGCGCAACTCCAAAGTGAACCCCGGAAACACCATGGGAACACATGGACAAGGAGGACTGTAGCTCTTTATCCTGGTGATCAGTCCCACCCCCTGAGTAACCAGATATGCACACCCGTTGTTAGATTAGTCTTCATTAGCAAACTGCATTTTCCTACCAGGGTTTCAAAGACCTTCAGTGGATCTTGCTTCCTGAAACGTTAAATGGAAATGTTGATAGGGATAGAATGCTGCTGCTGCTAAGTCACGTCAGTCGTGTCCGACTCTGTGCGACCCCATAGACGGCAGCCCACCAGGCTCCCCCGTCCCTGGGATTCTCCAGGCAAGAACACTGGAGTGGGTTGCCATTTCCTTCTCCAATGCATGAAAGTGAAAAGTAAGAGTGAAGTCGCTCAGTCGTGTCCAACTCTTAGCGACCCCATGGACTGTAGCCTACGAGGCTCCTCCGTCCATGGGATTTTCCAGGCAAGAGTATTGGAGTGGGGTGCCATCACCTAGGATAGTTATACAGGCATCTGGGCTTCCCTGATGGCTCAGAGGTAAAGTATCTGCCTGCAGTGCAGGAAACCTGGGTTCTGTCCCTGGGTCGGAAAGATCCCCTGGAGAAGGGTAAGGCAACCCACTCCAGTCTTCTTGCCTGGAGAAGTCCACGGACAGAGCAGCCTGGTGGGCTACAGTCCAGGGGGTTGCAAAGAGTCGGACATGACTGAATAACTAGCATGCATACAGGCAGCTGTACAAGTCCCAGTAGGGGACTATAGATAGGGAAACCAAGAAACTTTGGGAGACCACTGTGAGTTAGTGATTGTTCAAGAAAGCTATCAGGATATCGTGGAAGGAAACAGGCTTGCTTAACTATAAAACCATAAATAAAAGCATGAGATATGCCCCAGATCATCAGGTGGAAGAAAAATATCACCACCCTTCCATTGATTTGAGTAAGTGCTATCATAATCCTAGTTTGGCTTCAGAGGGTCAGACACTCTCCTGCGAGGTATGGAGGAACTAGTGATATAAGCCTTTCGTCTCCTCAAAGAAGGTGGTCTTTTCTTCTCCCCACTTTCCCTTGATTATAAAACTGTAGCCCACTTTAGTCTCAGGGCTGAGGCCCCCACCTGCCCGCTTGCCTATCTCACAAGCATCCTATATTAATAAATGTATTAATAATCTATTTCTTGCCTATCTCTGTGCCTCTCGCTGAATTCCTTCTGTGCTGAGATACAAAAATCCTGAGCCTCAGTAAGTCCAGACACCAAGTAAGTGAATCTAATTAAAAGATTAGGGGTTCGAGTCCCAATCTGAGGTTTGACCTGGAGAAGGGCAAGTGGATCAACTCTGGGATTTCTTTGGAAGGAATGATGCTAAAGCTGAAACTCCAGTACTTTGGTCACCTCATGAGAAGAGTTGACTCATTGGAAAAGACGCTGATGCTGGGAGGGGTTGGGGGCAGGAGGAGAAGGGGACGACCGAGGATGAGATGGCTGGATGGCATCACCGACTCGATGGACGTGAGTCTGAGTGAACTCTGGGAGTTGGTGATGAACAGGGAGGCCTGGCGTGCTGCGATTCATGGGGTCGCAAAGAGTCGGACACAACTGAGCGACTGAACTGAACTGAACTTGGGTTTTAAAGGCTTCCAAAACCTATTCCCATAGTGGCTCTCTAAATTCACCTCCTAATCCTCTACAATCCTGAATCAGAGTCTGATTTCAGTCTAAATCATTTCTACAAATATTTGTTGAATGCCTCAGGCACTACAGTATGTATTACAAATAAATAAGACAAAGTCCCTACCCTAAAGGAACTTAGAACACATCAGGAGAGTCAAACACATAAGTAACTATTAACATAATTGCAGTAAAAATAATCAGTACCTTTACTGAGTGCTTCATATAGTCCAGACACCATTCTAAGCATTTCATATCCATTCCTTTAATTCTTACAGTACACCTACCAGGTAGGTATCATCAGTGAAACAGGAGGGATGGGGGCAGGAAACAGCCCTTTAAAAGAATAATATAGTGCAAGGACATTACATAAATGGATCAGAACCATATAATTCCAAGATGGTGGGCACATTGAATGAGTTGACTTCCACTGGACCCTGAGTCTCAATATACACTCATACATGCAGTGTGTTTGTGCTCAATCGTGTTTGACTCTTTGTGACTCCATGGACTGTAGCGTCCCAGGCTCCTCTCTCCGTGGAATTTTCCAGGCAAGAGTACTGGAGTGGGATGTCATTTCCTCCTCCAGGAGATCTTCCTGACTCAGGGGTTGAACCTGAGTCTCCTGGATCTCCTGCGTTGGCCGGCGGATTATTTACCACTGTGCCCCCTGGGAAGCCTCATCAGCACACTAAATAACACTAAATAACACACCCAGAGGTGCCATGACAATTCCAAGGCCAACCATAAAGGTAAAAAAGCAGGCAGTGGCCCAGTTCCTGGGAATTCCCACTCCTTCCCCAAAACTGTGAAATACTCCTCCCACTTACTAGCCTATGAAATTACCCATTCCTGTAAAAACTGACAGCCCCATACCCTGGGGCCATTCTCATCTCTCCGACAGCCCAC
Source organism: Cephalophus harveyi (assembly GCA_006410635.1). Lineage (NCBI taxonomy): Eukaryota > Metazoa > Chordata > Mammalia > Artiodactyla > Bovidae > Cephalophus > Cephalophus harveyi. The sequence goes on from SJYT01049442.1 coordinate 218,127, forward strand.
ACTCTGTGGAGTGTGTTTCTCTCTAAAGAAATCCACTTCTCACCTATCCCTTTGTCTCTCACTGAACTCTTTCTGAAATAAGACATCAAGAACCTGAGCTTCATTAAGTCCTGAGACCAGGTGTGATCTCAGTTACAACACTGTCAGTTCAAGTCCCAGTCTGGGTTTTGGCCAGACTTGAGACCAGTCCACCTGGGTTCAAGACCCAATCTGAGTTGCACGGTGTCAACAATATCCTCATTCCACAGCTAAACCACAGAGGTGGTTTTCCAAGATCACATAGTTTGGTGGACCCAGTAATTGAACCATCACCACATCCTTAACTACAGTATCTGATGATGTGAAGAAGGCTGTGCTTGATGAGAACAAAGTCTTCTGGGAGCATGAAGGATAGTCAATCAGCTTGGAGCCAGGGGAAATGACATCACTGAGACGGCACCACTCCATTCTTTCTGTCTGTCCCACCCCCTCCCAGAAAGAGGTTGGGCCAGCTGACACCAACAGTGAGTACATTAATGCAGTGATAAAGCAGAAATGGTACATCAGGACCAAGGAAACTGTAAGTATCATACAGAAATCAAAACCAGAGGAAAAATAAATTTGGTTCCCAATGAACAGTTTAATCCCACCACACTTTGCATCTTTAATATCTGACTGTGCTCTGAGCTCTTTGGTAGTCAGAGAGAAGACAGAGTCGTGGGCAATTGCATAATGTTTGCCATAAAGGGGAAAGCAAACCAGTTCATTTGATAACCCTAACCCTAACCCTAAATCAAATCCCTTATGATTATACAGTGGAAGTGAGGAATAGATTTAAGGGCCTAGATCTGATAGATAGAGTGCCTGAAGAACTATGGAATGAGGTTCGTGACATTGTACGGGAGACAGGGATCAAGACCATCCCCATGGAAAAGAAATGCAAAAAAGCAAAATGGCTGTCTGGGGAGGCCTTACAAATAGCTGTGAAAAGAAGAGAGGCGAAAAGCAAAGGAGAAAAGGAAAGATATAAGCACCTGAATGCAGAGTTCCAAAGAATAGCAAGAAGAGATAAGAAAGCCTTCTTCAGTGATCAATGCAAAGAAATAGAGGAAAAATTTTTTTTTTTTTTTTTCTGGAAGGCATGTTTCAAGTTTCGCTTAAAGAAACCTACGTAGAATATAAGGTTAATTTTGCTTTGACATGACTTCCTTTTCGATTTCCTCTGACAGAACTACTTTGTTTTATTTGTTTGATTATTGATTCATTATGTAAGGCCAGTCCCACAGAACTCAAAATGTAGAAAGAGTAGGACAATGTCATTTTTACCTTATTCACCCACTTCTCCCATATGGCTCAAATAATTGTGAGCTGTTGGAGTGCTAGAACATTTTCCAAAATACATTATTTTGAAGTTATAGGTCAGATTATCATGTGCATGGTAACCCTGTCAGAATAAACTCTCACATCTTATGCCATCTGGTGGTTGATGAGAATATATTTAGATAAGATGATAACAAAACATTGATTTAAACAATATTTAAAGTGTTTAAAAGATATATTTACCTACATAATTTTATTGCATGCAAAAATATAAAGCATGGTGGAATCCATTTTTTAAAATAATTAATAAAAATCTTGTTTATCAAAATACATAAGGTATAATAAAGTGGTCAATTCATGAAATTCAAGTAAAATTTTTGGGAATCTATACAAGTGAGTAGTTGGTCTATGTGTACACTGTCTCTTATACACATTTTGGAAGGAATGATGCTAAAGCTGAAACTCCAGTACTTTGGCCACCTCATGCGAAGAGTTGACTCATTGGAAAAGACTCTGATGCTGGGAAGGATTGGGGGCAGGAGGAGAAGGGGACGACCGAGGATGAGATGGCTGGATGGCATCACTGACTCGATGGATGTGAGTCTGAGTGAACTCCGAGAGATGGTGATGAACAGGGAGGCCTGGCGTGCTGCGATTCATGGGGTCGCAAAGAGTCGGACACGACTGAGCGACTGAACTGAACTGAACTGAAACCAGTTCATCCGGGGAAGGAAATGGCACCCCACCCCAGTACTCTTGCCTGGAAAATCCCATGGACGGAGGAGCCTGGTGGGCTGCAGTCCATGGGGTCGCTAGGAGTCGGACACGACTGAGCGACTTCACTTTCACTTTTCGCTTTCATGCATTGGAGAAGGAAATGGCAACCCACTCCAGTGTTCTTGCCTGGAGAATCCCAGGGATGGGGGAGCCTGGTGGGCTGCCATCTATGGGGTCGCACAGAGTCGGACACCACTGAAGCGACTTAGCAGCAGCAGCAGCAGCAAACCAGTTCATCGCGGGAAAAATCAGCGTTTCTTCAAGCTATGTGCTAAAATAAAGGTTTCGAGTAAGAGTTTTATGAGTGCCACTGAGAGCCATAACAGAAAAAATGCCTCCTGTAATGCTAGCATACCAAGCGTGATAGGTTTTATACAGCAATTTCTCCTTCAATTCGTTGATAAAAGCCACGGACATGGCATAAATACTACTCAGCAAAGATGACTCCATTAACGCTACTGTTGTCTGAACTCAGAAACTTCTGGTGTCTAGATTTCAATCTGAGTCCAGAAAACAGGGATTTTTCTAGGCTGGAAAGCAGGATAAAGGCATGGAGCGAGGAGAAACGACTTGGTCTACCCTGTGCCATGATTTCTCGTGTCTGTTTGGGGAGGGAGAGAAGCAGGAAAGCCAGCAGTGAACACACCTTTGTCACCTGCTGGGAGTCTGCCCTGTCCTGGCTCCAGGTCACAGCAGCGGGCAGGACAAAGTTCCTGTTCCCCAGGAGCTTATGCACCAGACGGTGGGTGTGGGGAGGTGCAGGGAAATAGATCCGAGAGTTGGCCACAGGCTTCGGAGCGGTGGAGGTCCTTGGTGGTCCTTGGTGGTCCTCCCTGCGGTGCTAGAGGCGAGGTGGGTATGGAGACCCAAGTGGTGTGCATGGAGGTGGGAACAGGGGAAGAAGAGTGGAAAGTGAGGACAACTCTTTTAGGACAACAACTTTTGTGGGGGGGGAGGGGCGTGGGGGGATATGGTGCTGGAGGGGGAGAGGGATAGAGGAAAGCATCTTCTTCAAAAATAGTGGTTGATATTAAGATGTGCGTGTGTGCGCGCGCATGTGTGTGTGTATCAGAATAACCCAGTAAATAGAAACTGTTGATGTAAGAAGGAAACAATTAAACTGTTCCTTGGGGACTAAATTTATTTTTCCTCTGGTTTTGATTTCTGTATGATACTTACAGTTTCCTTGGTCCTGATCTACATTTCTGCTTTATCACTGCGTTAATGCATTCATTGTTGGTGTCAGCTGGCCCAACTGTTGATGTAAGAAGGAAACATGTGCCTCGATGTAGAGGCACAGTCCTGGGAGAGGGAGAGAGGGGGGAACACAGGATCCCCGAGGAGAGGCTGGCCTTGGAGAGGAGAAAGGGCATTCCTTGTAACAGAGGAGAAAGCAGAGTGAGCAGCTAAGTCATAAGTTAGGTTATAGGTTTGATAGCAAAATGGGTATTTCCTCATCTTCTCTTTCTTTGACATGTGAGGCAAGGTCACTCCCTAAGAATGATGGCAAGGTAACTGGTGCCTGGTGTTGTGGATTTCCATCAGAAGCCCCTGAGGTGTTGAGCAGGGCGCTCCAAGCCTCCCTCCTCACCGCAGTAACTAGCTTCCTAAACTAGGGTGCTACATCCTCACAACGACTCCATCCATAATCTTTAAACTCCAGCATCAGGCTCTCTGACCTGGTAGCCAGCTTTCCAATTTCCACCCACTTGTCCTTATAGTGCCACATCCCTATTGACGTCACAGGGACTTCAACCATTTCTCTGGTCTGCTGGGTCCCATTCAGGATTCTTTTCCCAGCATCAGGGTCTTTTCCAATGAGTTGGCTCTTTGCATCAGATGGCCAAAGTATTGGAGCTTCAGCTTCAGCAACATCCAGCCTGGCATTTCACATGATGTACTCTGCATATAAGTTAAATAAGCAGGGTGATAATATACAGCCTTGACATACGCCTTTCCCAATTCTGAACCAGTCTGTTGTTCCATTCTGATGGAACTCTTTTATGAGGTTCTGATTCTGGACTGTTGTTTCTTGTCCTGCATACAGGTTTCTCAGGAGACAGGTAAGGTGCTCTGGTATTCCTATTTCTTCAAGAATTTTTCAGTTTGTTGTGATCCATACAGTCAAAGACTTTAGTGCAGTCAATGAAGCCGAAGAAGATGTTTTCGGGAATTCTCTTGCTGTTTCTATGATCCAGTAGTGGAAAGTGGCTCAGTTGTGTCTGACCCTCTGTGACCTCACGGACTATACAGTCCATGGAACTCTCCAGGCCAGAATACTGGAGTGGGTAGCCTTTCTCTTTTCCAGAGGATCTTCCCAACCCAGGGATCAAACCCAAGTGTCCCACATTGGAAATGGATTCTTTATCAGTTGAGCCCCAAGGGAAGCCTGTGGATGTTGGCAATTGATTTCTGGCTCTTCTGCCTTTTCTAAGTCCAGCTTATACAACTGGAAGTTCTCAGTTCATGTAATGTTGAAGCCTAGCTTGAAGAATTTTGAGGATTACCTTGCTACCATGTGAGATGAGTGTAACTGTGCAGTAGTTTGAGCATTCTTTGGCATTGCCTTTCTTTGGNAATTGATTTCTGGCTCTTCTGCCTTTTCTAAGTCCAGCTTATACAACTGGAAGTTCTCAGTTCATGTAATGTTGAAGCCTAGCTTGAAGAATTTTGAGGATTACCTTGCTACCATGTGAGATGAGTGTAACTGTGCAGTAGTTTGAGCATTCTTTGGCATTGCCTTTCTTTGGGATTGGAATGAAAACTGACCTTTTCCAGTCTGGTGACCAATGCTGAGTTTTCCAAATTTGCTGGCATATTGAGTGCAGCACTTCAACAGCATCATCTTTCAGGATTTTAAATAGCTTACTCAAATTCCATCAACTCCACTAGCTTTGTTGGTAGTAATGCTTCCTCAGGCCTGCTTGACTTCACATTCCAGGATGTCTGGCTCTAGGTGAGTGATCACACCATCGTGGTTATCTGGATCATTAAGATCTTTTTTTGTATAGTTCTTCTGTGTATTCTTGCCACCTCGTCTTAACATCTCCTGCTTCTGTTAGTTCCTTGCCGTTTCTGTCCTTTATTGCACTCAGCTTTGCATGAAATGTTCCCTTGATATCTCCAATTTTCTTCAAGAGATCTCTAGTCTTTCCCATTCTATTCTTTTCCTCTCTCTGCATTGTTCACTTAAGGCTTTCTTGTCTCTCCTTGCTATTCTCTGGAACTCTGCATTCAGTTCTTTTTCCTTTGTCTTTTGCTTCTCTTCTTTTCTCAGCTATTTGTAAAGCCTCCTCAGGCAACCGCTTTGCCTTCCCACATTTCTTTTTCCTGGGGATGGTTTTGGTCACCTTCTGTACAATGTTATGAACCTCCATCCATAGTTCTTCAGGCTTTCTGCCTACCAGATCGAATCCCTTGAATCATTTCATCATCTCTACTGTGTCATTATAAGGGACTTGATTTAGGTCATACCTGGTCTTCCCTACTTTGTTCAATTTAAGCCTGAATTTTGCAATAAGGAGTTCATAATGTGAGCCACAGTCATATCCAGGTCTTATTTTTGCTGACTGTATAGAGCTGCAAAGAATATAATCAATCTGATTTCGGTTTTGGCCATCTGGTGATGTCAATGTGTAGCGTCATCTCTGTGTTGTTGGAGGAGGGTGTTTGCTATGACCAGGGTGTTCTCTTGGCAAAACTGTTAGCCTTTGTCCTGCTTCATTTTGTACTCCAGGGCCAAACTTGCCTGTTACTCCAAGTATCTCTTGACTTCCTACTTTTGCAATCCAATCCCCTATGATGAAAAGGACATCTTTTTTGTGTGTGTGTGTGTGTGTTAGTTCTAGACGGTCTTGTAGGTCTTCATAGAACCATTCAACTTCAGTTTCTCCAGCATTAGCAGAGCATAGACTTGGATTGCTGTGATGTTGAATGGTTTGCCTTGGAAACGAACCGAGATCACTGTTATTTTTGAGGCTGTTCCTGTTCATGCACATGTATCAGTGTTGGTTTTCTTGATGGGTTGCTCCGTTTATCGTTATCTCCGGTCTGTCTTTGTCACTTGTTGACTTTTTTTGCCTGAAGTCTGTTTTGTCTGCTCTGACGGTAGGTGCTGCTGCGGCGCCTCTGTTTTGGCTGCCCTGTGCTCACGGTCATCTTCCATCCGTCCACTGTGAGCCTGCGTTTGTCCTGAGAACTGAGATCAGTCTCCCGGAGGCAGCATATATCTAGCCAACCACTCGGTGTCTTTTGATTGGTGAATTAAATCCAGCCTTCCCTGGTGGCTCAGATGGTAAAGAATCTGCCTGCAGTGCAGGAGACCCAGGTTCAGTCCCTGGAGGGAGATCCCCTGGAGAAGGGAATGGCACCCCTCTCCAGTATTCTTGCCTGGAGAATGCCATGGGCAGAGGAGCCTGGCAGGATACAGTCCCTGGGTCGCAAAGACACAGTCCGTAGGGTCGCAAAGAGTCAGACACGACTGAGCAACTAGCACTTACATTTAGGGTGATTACTCATAAATGAGGATTTAGTGCTCCCATTTAATCTTTTGTTTTCCAGTTGGTTTGGTGGCTTTCTATATTATTTTTCTCGGTTTCCTCTTTTGTATAGTTTTTGTCTCTGCTCTCGTTTTATGTGGTTTTGTTTGGTTAACACAAGGTTTGTATAAAATATACCATAGATAAAATAGTCCTTTTTAAAGAAATATCTATTTATTTATTCTGCTGAATCAGGTCTTAGCTGCAGGCTCAGTAGCTGTGGGGCATGGGCTTAGTTGTCCCACTGCATGTAGGACCTTAGTTCCCCAGCCAGGGATTGAACCCACGACCCCTGCATTGGAAGGCAGATTCTTAAACACTGGACCACCGAGGAAGTCCGAAAATAGTCCTTTTTATGGCTAAAGGTATCTTATCTTCATTTGCCTATACAGGTTCATCCTTTTTCTCTTCCCATTTTACATTGTTTCCTCAAGTTATTCCTTTTTATGTTGTGTTTGTTATAAAATTGAAATAGCTATAGTTATTTTTCCTACTTTTTTGCCTTTAATTTTTATGCTATAAAAATTAGGTGCTTAGAAACCTACTCTAATGTAGAGTTGCAGTTTTCTGATTCTATTTATCACCTTTCTCAGAGGTTTATGTATTTCGATCGTTTTGTTTCTGGTAGTAGAGCTTCCAACATATCTCATAAGGAAGGTGAGTGTTGGTGAATTCCTTCAGCTTTTGTTTACTTGGGAAATCTTTATATCTGAATGACAGCTTCACTGGATATAGCGTTCGTGGGTGATAACGTTCACCTTTCAGTACTTTGAGAATGTCCTGGATTCTACTCGCTTCTGGCCTGCAGGGTTTCTGCTGAGAAATCTGCTGATAACCTAATGGGGGTTCCTTGGTAAGTTACCATCCTTTTCCTCCGGTTGCCTTTAAATTTCTTTTTTTTTTTGTCCTCGACTTTTGACAATATTAATATAACGTGTCTTGGAACAGATTTTTTTGCATTGAGATAATTAGTTATTCTCTTAAATTTATGGACCTATATATCAGTTCCTTCCCCGGGTTTGCGAAGTTCTCAGCTACAATTTCTTTACATAAATTATTTGTCCTCTTCTCTTCTCATTTGGGATGCCCATTATTATAATGCTGCACTTCCTGAAAGTGTCACATAGCTGTAATAGAATTTCCTAATTTTTTTTTTTTTAGATCTTAATTCTCTTTCTTCTTCTCTCTGTATCACTTGTAGTTTTCTATTTTCAAATTCAGTGATTCTATCTTCCATATGATCTGCTCTATTTCTAAAGTTTTCCAATGCATTCTTCATCTTGCTTATTGAGTTCTTTCGGTCCAGTATTTCTGTTTGGTTCTTTTTTAGATTTTCATTCTCTTAGGTAAAGTTTTTCTTCTATTAATAAGTTTTATTCCTGAGCTCATTGAACTGCCTTTCTGAGTTTCCTTATAGCTTACTGAGTTTCTTCATAACAGCTATTTTGAATTCCCTATCCATTACATTTCAATATCCCATGACTTTAAGTTTAGTTTCTGGAAAATTATCGTTTTCTTTTTGTTACACAGTATTACTGCGATTTTTCATGGTGCTTGATGCATTGCCCCTCTGCTGGTGCATTTGACGTTGCAAACACCTTTTCTTCTTTAGGTAAAACTTTTGTTTTTCCTTGATTCTCAGATACAACAGATTAGAAGCCAGAGGCCTCTCGTTTGTTTCCAGAAGGTGGCACTCTAGCACAGCAGGGCTGATCTAGCTCCTACTGCTGGGCGAGTCTGGTATGCCTCTCTCACCTTCAGTCCCCACAGTACAGCTCCGTCTCTCAAGGTGACCAGTCAGCCATTTGATGGCAAATGGTTACACTGGACGATTTTCCCTCTTTAATTTACTCAGTGCCAGCGATGTGTTTTTCACTTACAAGTTCTCTTTCCTGGAGTAAGGCATACTCTCTAAGAAAAGAAGTTAAGCCTTAGAAGTAAGAGCAAAACTGGAACAGATCAGTGTCTTGGCCAGGCCACTGAGGTCTCAGAGAGTATCTGATTTAACGTAATTTAGTGTAACAGGTTCCACTTGACATTGCCTCAGACTAAGGGGCTTACTTTATGGCAAATGAGTTGTTGCAATGTATATGTGAGTATGGAATCCACTGGACTTTTCATTAATCACTGTACACAGAAGATGCTGGCCTGAAAGAGTGTGAGAGTGTCTCTTAAACATGCAGCTAAGGCATCAGGCTGGGAGTGGGGAGCTGCTCTCCTAGACGAGGCGTGTGTTTTGAGCTGAAAGCCATTGGAAGGCGCTGTTCCTTAGCAGTGAGCTAGAATGCGTGGGTCTGAGAGCCAAGAGGAGGAAGCGGGCACACCGGCTCTCACCATGCCTCCTGGTTTCCAGTTTGGGGAAATGATGCATCCTGTCTGTAAAACTTTTGCCTGTGTTGGGCTAGATATCCTTGTTGCCTGAAAGAGAAAGAAAACTGGTTGCCAGATTGAGGCCAGGTCGGAGCACCAGGATCGGATCGTTGAAGGAGAGTTCAGGAGGATGGGAAGGAACAGGAGTTGGGAAGGGGTGGCCAGGAAGAGGAGGCCGCGCATGCACCTGGACGACCAGGAGCCCGGAGGCTGATCACTGCAAAGGGAGGCATCAGATCAGAAAGGCACGTCGGGGCAGCTTCACCGCAGTGGGCCACACCCCCAGGCGGTAAACTGGAAAACGCAATACACAGTACTGACCACAGCTACAGCAAGGGTAGGAGTATTTGCCTGGGCTCTGAGGGGCAGGAGAAAACGAACAGAATATGTTCCTGCTCTCAGAATTCCAAACCACAGCAGCTCACGGTGGGTCTGGGGCCAGAAGCGCTGTGGTCAGGGAGGAGAAAAGTCAAAATTTAGTCTAAAGACATCTCAGTGTGACAGGTGCCCATCAGAAACAAGCTCTGAAGGACAAACCATTGTCCAATCCTGGCTTTTTACAAGTTTCACAAATAAATTTCTAAGGCACTTGAACTTAAAATCAAAAGCCACAAAACGCACAAGGGAATAAACCACGAACTATGTCAGCAACAAAAAGCAAAATGAGAGCTTCAAAAACAATAGGCATAGGAGTAACGCCTGCTCATATGACATGCTCCAAAATGTTTCACCAAGCCTTGCAGCTTCCCTACACCCTACTGCAACCTTGATAAACCATTTCGTTAATTTGTTCTCTATTATCAAACTTGACGGGATCATCTGTTTTCTGCTGGGACCCTGTTTGAATAAATTGATTAGTTCCTGGACTCTTCACTGATCTTTGTTAATATGTGAATGACACTTCCTTTTTATTATATCTTTCTAGTTCTGTATCAGTGGTGTGAAGAATCTAGTTCTTATTGCTGGTGTCTACTGGTGCTGGCTTTTGCTGAACTCTCTTATCAGATCTGTTAATTTGTATGTTGATTCTGTGGGTTTTCACTGGGTAAATGGATTGTATTATTCAAAGATTATACAATCTTTGAATAATCTTTGAATAATAAAAATTTATCTCTTTTTCTTTCAGGTTTGTACTTCCTCTTGTCTCCTTTCAGTATTGGCCAGAACTATACTGGGGATTGTGGACTTTATCTTGAAGGGATTTTTTTTCCCAAAGTTTTTCAACTAAGTGTAATTATTGCTGTATGTTTTGGGTTCAACCTTGACTAAGGTAAAGAAATTCTATTGTAGTCAAAACTTACTGTAAAAAAAAAAAAAAAAAAAAACTAATAGATACTGGCCTTTATGAAATGAACTTACAAACATTTTTAAATTTAGCTCTCCATTAAGAAAATGAAAAAGAAAATCACAGACTGAAAGAGAATATATGTATACAAAGGACTTGAATACTCAAAAGTCAAGAATATAAACAAAACAACCCAAATTTAAAACATGGGCAAAGGACTTGACGTAACTTTACGTAGAAGGGTTTATGGATGGCAAATACACACATGAAAAGATGCTAAATATCATTAGTCACCAGGAAACGCAGAGCATGACCACAAGTATGTGCCACTTCACACCCATGGTAGTGGGGAGAATTTAAAAAACTAACACCACCAAATGTTTTTTGAAGTTAAAGAACCACAAATCTCTGCCACTTTACTGGCTGAAGCAAAATGATTTCCCCCATTTAGAAAACTAATAGCTTTGGAAATTTCTTTCAACTCCTAGGAATTTATCCAGGAGGAATGAAAACACACGTCTGCACAAAGACTTGCACAAGAATGGTTATTGCAGCTCTGAACATCAGGATCAAAATATGAGAACAATGCTGATGTGTGTAAGAGGCAGTTGGATAAACACATTGTTTTAGAATGTAGTAATAAAAAGCAGTGAACTACTTTTACATGAAACAGCATGGTTTAATCTTTTCTTTTTTGGAGTCATTATTATTTCCCTCTCTATTTTTTGAAACAACTTTGCAAGACAGGAAACTAGTGCTTACTGAACGTTAGTGGAATTCACCTGTAAAACCAGTCGGGGGTGTTTGCTGTGTGTGTGTGTGTTATGTCTCCCCGTGTGACAGACTACCCCAGGACCTAGTGACTTCAGACCACACGCGTGAATTACTCCACAGCTTTGCGGCTCAGTTGCCTCTCACCCAGGTCGCCCAGGTACTGATGGACTGCCTCGTGGCTCAGGGCTCTGCCGGGGCAGGACCTGCTTTGCATCTCGCCCGCGTGGGTCTTGGCAGGCCTGGGAATCCACATCCCAGCCCAGCCACATGCTGTTTACAAGCCACCGGTCCACACGGCCTGTTGGCAGGAGACTCAGTCCCCAGCTCGGGCGTCTCCTTCAGGGAACCCCTGACAAGGCTCCTGGCTTCCCCAGAGCAGGATGGGGAAGGAGAAGAGGAGCGGGCAGGATGGGGGTCGCCATCTCCATGTGGGCAGTCGCCTAGCGACACCCGACCGCTCTGCCATATCTGATTCCTTAAAGAGAGCCGCCGGGTCTGGTCTATGCTCAAGGGCCCCGATCCCAGGAGACAGGCCACTGGGAACCGCTTCAGAGGCTGCCCTCCAGAGTGTGTGTGTGTGTGTGTGTGCGCGCGTGCACGCACATGAACACGCACCTTGAAAGGGACAGTTGTCTAATTCTGTTGGAAAACCTTGCGTCCATAGTGGTCTATTTAATTTTTAAATTTCTCGTGCCAATTTTTACATGTTTTACATGTCTAGGAATTTATCTGACTCAGGTAGTTTTTCAAATTCATTTGTATGTGTTCTTTCATAATTACCTTTAAAAATATTTCAAGTGTCTGTGGTTTATCTCCCCTTTCATTACATGTTTTGCATACTTGCATCTTCTCCCTTGTCCCCTTCAGACACCTTTCTTATTAATCTTTTTCACAAACCAGACGGTGCTTCTGTTCATCTCTGCTGGTATTTTTCCTTTTCTAGCTCATTAACTTCTGTCCTTATTTTTATTTTTTTTTCATGATGTTTCTTTGTATTTATTCCATTGCTCCTTTTCTAAACTCTTAAGTTGGATAATTAGTTTGTAATTTTCAACCTTTTGAAATTTTCTACTAAACATATTGAAGGTTATAATTTCACCTAAAAGCAATTCTTTAGCTCGTCCACACATTTTAACATGTGTTTTCACTATCCTTTGATTATGAGCATCTATTCATTTTCTTTATTTTCTGTTAACCAAGATTTACTTAGTAATGGGTTACTAGCTTTCCACACGTAGAGGATTTTTTTAAACATAACTTTGCCATTAATTTCTAATTTTACTGAATAAATTATAATTTCTACTTGAATAAATCATGGGCGGCAAGTTCTCAGGGAGATGTTCCTCTTCCTGAGAGGGTTCATCTCTGCCGGGCCTGCCTGTATGGGGGACTTGCCCAGATCTCTGCTCACTATGGGGCCAGAAACATCCCCCCCAACTCAGGCCAGCGCCCCCAGGGCAGTGAGGCAGAGGCAAAGCCATTTGGTTTTCAGCACCCAAGCCTCCCCTTTCTTTTCTGCACATTCAACTCTGTGTTGAAAGGACCATTTGCAACAGGCAGTACCGTCCTGTGAGGTATTTGAAATGGAGGCTTTCAGGTAACCTAACTTCTGCGTTGCTTATAAGTGGAACAGATTCAAACAAGACCGAAGGAAAGGGCGTGTCGGGGATCTCGGCCTCCACAGCTGACTGCTGCGGGCCCTGGGGGCTCCTTCCCTCGGGCCTTTCCCCTGAGCCCACACAGCCCTGCAGGGTTGGGGGCGTGGAGCCCCAGCGCCCGGTTCCCAGGCCCCCCTCTGTCACAAGCTACCTGTTCAACCTTGAGAACAATTATTCACTTCTGTCAATCTGGTTTTCTCCTTTGGGAGATGAAAGTGGCAAAGAGACACCAAGATACAGCATTAATGATCTTTATTTTTTTTTCTCTAATTTCTTATTTAGGCTATCCCTTTTTTGGTCTCTGTTGGTTTTTTATTTTTTTTTAATTAGGAAAGTATGATAATACATTTATAGGAGTATTAGAAAATACAAAACAATATATAGTTCCACTATATATTATAATTATTTTTTAAGTAGATAAGTTAAAATTTTTTAGTTGGAGTTTCAATATCAAACTCTCAAAAATTAATAGAATGCATATAGAAGTAGAAGAATATAGTAGACCAAAAAAGCACTATGAACTAATCCAATGTAATTAAGATGTACACAATTTTCACACAACAGTAAGATATGGATTCTATTCAAGTTCCTATAGACTGTAAACTAGGAGACACTGGAACATATCCAGGGACGTGAAACAAGGTGCAAAAACTTCACAGTCTAGAGGTATTGAAATCATAGAGAGTCCTCTCTTATCACTGTGGAATTATGTTGAAAATCAATATCAAAAGATATTTGAAACTAACCCATATATTTTCAAAGACCATGTGACATTTACCAAGAGAGATCTTCAGTTTATCCATCAAAGCCTCAATAAAGTTAGGCTGAAAAAAAATAGAAGGTGATCGCAGAGAAGAAGGCATTTAAATGAGAAATCAGTATCACAGTGAGAAATTAATATTAAAGGTACTTTAAACAAAATCTTATGTATTTGGAATTTAAATGTCTAGTTTAAAAACAGAAAAGGCTCCCTTTCCTAATACTTTCCAGCCTCGAAGAAAGGACCAAGCTCAGCCTGCTGACATCATTATATCATGATTGTTACTGGCGAAGGCTCGGCTCTCGACAGCAATGACATGTCTCTCCCCTAGGTCCCCGACCTTCTTTGGGGGAATGGAGATACGGTTAGGGGGAGCAACACCAAGAGCTCTGGGCCCTCCTTGTAGCTCAAGTCTGGTCTCTGGGTTTGAGCAACTAGCCCTTCTCTGCCACTTGGTCCATTTTACAGATGAGGAAACTGACTCGGAAGAGTGGAAGCTCACTAGCTGTGATCTGTCTTCCGCACTGAGGCCCAAGGAGGGTACCTCTGCAGAGCTGCCCGGAGCCCTCGCGGCATCGCCCGAGGCTGAGGACACAGTCCCCGCAGCTCACCCGGACCGCCCCCCAGCGGCAGGGGCGCGCTCCAGGGATGCTAATTTTGCTCCCAGGGTGACGCTGAAGCGAACCTCTGATCAAGAACCACTGCATCTCCAGGGGCTCCGCTCGCACTGAAGCTGTTTGGAGTACTCGGCTCCTCTGTCGTTTCCCCGTTAGCGCAGTTTCTGCCCACGCAGCATCTCTGGCGTCCCAGCGATTATTCTCGGGGCACCGGAGGAGGGAAGGGTTCACCTGCCCTTCCCGCCCCAGGACGACAGCCCCAGGAGGGCTGCGGGCACCCGTCCCCGCGGAGCCCTTACTGAGTGCCTTGTCTGTAGAAGGAAGACACGTCTGCGCTGCTGGGTCCCAGGATAAACCCCCGGGCAGCGACCCCGTCCTTGAACAAACCCGGAGATTGCTTTCACGTCTGCAGGGCGCACACCTGGTCCCAGAGTCCTACAGCGCGGCCTGCTGGACAGCCGGTTTCTCCCTGCTGCCGCTGGGTCCCCGCGCAGGGGCTGAAGGCTGGTGCCGACCTCCGCATCCACAGCGGCACTGCTCCAGGTAGCCTTTTCAGTAGCATGGATTTCCTAAGGACAGCAGCAATAACAAAATCTCCACGAAACGCAAGGCTGAGAACGCCGCCGAGAGCAGTGGTTTGGGGAGGGAAAGTGTTAGAGTTCTTCCAAACAAAGGATCTTTGGCTCTCAAATGCACATTTGGGAAATCTAAGGTCCATCCATTGTTACTGAAAGTTTCCACAGAGACTGAGATTTCTGTGAAATCCATGTGCTCCCGGTGCCTTCCCCTGATTCCCAGACTACCACACCACTTCATTTCTTCAGAAGGATCAGAAGCCTCCCTCAGGTTCCATGGTATTACTTAATGAGATGAATGGATAAAGATGTAGTGTGTGCCTATATATATGTATATATAGTGGCTTTCCTGGTGGCTCACTAATGCAAGAGACACAGGTTCACTCTCTGGTCCAGGAAGATCCCCTGGAGAATAAAATGGCAGCCCACTCCAGTATTCTTGCCTGGGAAGTTCCACGGACAGAGGAGCCCGGCGGGCTACAGTCCATGGGGTTATCAAAGAGTCAGACATGACTTAATGATTAAACAACTATATATATAATTAAATATATTAATATAATTTATTAATAATATATAAATATAAAATATAATTTAAATTACATTTTCTATAAATAAAATAAATTATATAATGTATAAAATATAATAATATATTAAATATATAGGATTAAACAACTATATATATAGTATGTGTATATATATATATAGACACACTCAGTGACTAAATAACAACAACTATACATATACACAATGGAATAATACTCAACCATAAAAAAAGAATGAAATAATGCCATTTATGGCAACATGGATGGACCTAGACGATCAAACTCAGTAAGTCAGACAAACACAAATATTACATAAAACAAACTTATGGTTACCAAAGGAGAAGGAGGGGGTGGATAAATTATAAGTTTGAGATTAACAGATACGTTTATAAAATAAATGACAAGGACCTACTGTATAGCACAGGGAACTATATATCTTATGATACCCTATAATGGAAAAGAATCTGAGAAAGAATAGATAGATACGTAAACATATAACTGAGTCACTTTGCTGTATACCTGAAACTAGCACAAAACTGTAAATTAACTATAATTCAATTTTTTTAATGGTAAAGTAAAAGATAACTCAGGATAAGTCCTATTTCTGGTAGCTGGGTAATCTCAGCCTTGAACAAAAAGGCAAGAGCAAACCACTGGAAATAACCATAAAGGTTGGATCCGTGTATAACTGGACTCCTTTTCTTCCTCTGTCCCTCTCAGCCTGAACGGGTCTAAACGTTGGCCTGGGGTAATGTGAAGGACGTGAGCTTTGAAGTCAGGGAGTTGTTCAGTCGCTCGGTCGTGTCTGACTCTGTGACCCCAGGGACTGCAGCACGCCAGACTTCCCTGTCCTTCACCAACTCTCGGAGTTCACTCAAACTCATGTCCATTGAGTCGGTGATGCCATCCAACCATCCTCTGTCATCCCCTTCTTCTCCAGCCTTCAATCTTTCCCAGCATCAGGGCCTTTTCTAATGAGTCAGCTCTTCGCATCAGGTGGCCAAAGTATTGGAGCTTCAGCTTCAGCACCAGTCCTTTCAATAAATATTCAAGATTGATTTCCCTTAGGATTGACTGGTTTTATCTCCTTGCTGTCCAAGGGACTCTCAAGAGTCTTCTCCAACACCACAGTTCAAAAGCATCAATTCTTCGGCACTCAGCATTCTTTATGGTCCTACTCTCACGTCCATACATGACCACTAGAAAAACCATAGCTTTGACTAGATGGACCTTTGTCAGCAAAGTAATGTCTCTGCTTTTTAATACACTGTCTAGGTTGGTTGTAGCTTTTCTTCCAAGGAAAATAAGGGAGATTTGGGTTCAAATCCCAGTTATGACATTTAACAGCGGGATAACTCAGGCAAAACGAGTTAATTTTTCTGAACATGATCTTTCCTCACATGTAAAATGGGAAAAATATGATGCCTGAGGTCTCCAAGCTGGGGACATCAGTGAGAAAGCAAGTGACATGTGGAGCTTGGTACCAGGCTCATAGAAGGGGGGTGGGATCTGTCCTGAGGATACAGGGTTAGCCAAGGACAGCGGGTAGAAATTGGCAGGGTCTTCTCCTGATTTTCTGGGCAAAATGGCCAAAGAAACAGGAGAGGTCAAGAGACACGCTGGGGCCTGAGGACCTATCCCTGCCAGAGCGCTACCTGCCCTGGAAGGTACCCAGGCCCACGCCGTCCCCTCCATTCAGCCTTGAGCCTCCTCCGGGTGCCTCCCTGGAGGCAGCAGCTCTCGCCTTGCCCTGAAGTCTGGCCTCTGCCCTCGTGGGCTTACTGGTCCAGCATCTGAGGAGGTGGAGGGAAAGACAGGTTCAAAAAGTGAAAGGTCTGAAGGGTCCCGGATAAAGGATGGGGTCTCGGCGGCCAGCACCGGATCCCCGGCTTCCTCTCGTCCTTTCAGGCACCTCACATGCCACATGGGACGTGGTAAATGGGGTCTCTTGTCCAGGGCACAGGGCTGAGCAGTGAGAGCGAGACCCAGGGCAGCTACCTGGCCGCTCAGGATGGGACTCAGAGGGACTCAGCCCAGCCGCTGACCCCGGGCAGGTCACTTACCCATCTGAGGCCGGGGTGCTCATCTGTGAAGTGAGAGTAATGATTTCACAGAGCGGTTGGCAGGATTAAGTTAGGTGATATATTTTCAACACAGCACATCATGTGGTAAAAACGAAATGAGCACCAGCATTTTGGCTGTTCCCTTCATCATCGTAAGATGATTTCTCTGATTTTTCTGGCTTCGTGTTGCTTGTGTTGTTCTACCAGTGGCTTCTCCAACCTCAGGGTGCCCCCAAGCTTAATAACCAGCGCTCTTGGGGGCAGAAGCATTCTGCATCACTCCCGGCTCAAGGCCTCCTGCGTCACCTGGAGGCCCTGCAGGAAGCGAGGGAAGAAGCCTGTGGTCGGAGAGCGCCCCCTTCAGGTCTAGGTAACGACTTCTCCCCAACGCAGTGTTTGGTCCAGAGCAGCCAACACAGCACGGTTGAGCGCGTGGCTGGAAGCACGTTCACCTCCATCCGTCCACAAGCACCCGTGGGCCAGGTACACACATGAGGGAGGCCCAGATCCTCGTCGGGTCTAAGGGACGCCTCCCTGAGGACACGCCATACGCTTGCGACAGCCAGCCGACGCTGCGGATCTGACACCCCCTCCCGTCTGATCCCGCGCAGGTATGACCTGAAGGAGACGCGTGTGCGCCAGTCGGCCCCTAGCAATCTCATCTCTGCCGCGGGGTCACTGTGTTTTATTTGTTGCCAGGGAGGGCGTACTTGGCGGAGACAGCAGGAGGAGAGTCAGGGAACGCAGAGAAGGCAAGGAGATGGGAGGGGCGCATGGCCCCAGGGCCTCTCTGATGCGAGCATCTGGTTATATGTAGGCCGGGGAAGGAGACCGTGGGCCCCGGGGCAGGGGTTCCCAGGGATGAGCAAGAGTGCACTGTGCCCCCGAGCGCTGCCCGAGTCTGGGCCCGGCCGGGAGAGGTCAGCTGGCAGGCAGGGGCTCCTGGACGCTGCACTGCCAGGGTCCAGCCTGCTCCAAAGATGCCCATTCGCCCAAACATGTATCTCATAATATCGGGGAACCTGCAATGCCCGCAGAAGTGCAGATGGCCCGGGAGTTCCTGGGGAGGCCAGAGCTCAGAATGGCTGCCGGCAGGGCCAGCAGAGGTCACCGGGAGGACCTCTCCAGGCTCTGTATCAGAAGCCCAGTGCAGGGCTGCTGGTGCCGGAAGACGCCTGCTGGGCAGGGCCGACTCCTGTCCACACAGGCCTGCGGTGCACGGTGCCCAAGGGCAGGCTGTGACTCACCACCCGGGCCTCCTGGAGTTGGCCTCTGCAGCTCGGACTTACAGGGACGGGCCAGGCCAGAGGTGGGGACCTCTGGGGCTTCTCAGCAATGCCACCACGCTCCAAGGTCCTCCACGCTCCAAAACAGGGGTACCGGAGCCACTGATGCCAGATCTTGGGGAACCTCTGGGGAGTGATTAGGGAAAGCCCTTCAGTGAGAGTTATCTGGGAGGCCTGCCAGGTAACGGGGCTCCGACCCGATTGACCTCCCCACTCCGCGCTGAGTTCCAGGGTGTCACCTGCTGGGCTGGCTGGGTTGCTGTCCGCACAGTCAAGAGGTTCCGGATTCCCGAGGTGGGAGGCCTCCCCAGGATGGGTGGCCAGGTTCCTGGGGGGACACTCTGCACACTTGTGCTCCAAAGCAGAGTCTTGTTTGTTACATCTGGTTGTAGGTAGATACATATATACCACTTATGCATATAGATGCACACAAAGAAACAAAAACTGCACAACAACCAGTATAGCAATGGACAGACTGCTTCATCACCAGTCTGAATTTAGTAATATTTTCCCCCATTGTTAGTTTACAGATTTAATGCAATTCCAGAGTTGGCGGGTAGCTATGTGTTTGACTACCTCCTGTATTAATGGTGGCTTTGAAAAGCTGTCCAACCCTTTGGAAGGTTGCTTGGCACTATCTATAAGGAATCATAAAAATATTAAAGCCCTTTGGCCTGTAACCTTATCTCTGGGACTCTATCTTAAGGAAATAATCCAAACTATAAGAAAAACCGGATGCTCACAGTTGCTCACTGCAGTATCTATAATGATGAAAAATTGGAAGCAATTTGAGTGCTAACTAATAGAGTGATCATGGTACGTTATGGAAAGAATGTTATGCAGATATTAGAATTACTGCATAATAATTTCAATGAACAAAGCACAATTCAAGTCTCTATTGTTACAACTGGTAAAAATCTCAGAAGCTAAAAGTTCAAAAAATTATACTTTACAAGTTGGGGTGAAGTGAAGTCGCTCAGTCTTGTCCAACTTTTTGCGACCCCATGGACAGTAGCCAACCAGACTCCTCCGTCCATGGCTTTTTTCCAGGCAAGAATACTGGAGTGGGTTGCCATTTCCTTCTCCAGGGGATCTTCCCGACCCAGGGATCGAACCCAGGTCTCCCGCATTATAGGCAGACACTTTACCATCTGAGCCACCAGGGAACCCAAGTTGGGGTAGCAGGTGGCTATCTCCTTTCTGAATGTGCTCCACTTTTCCTGCTATAATAAGAGGAATTAAAACCAGGGCAAAGTTGAATTAGAAAAATGTACTTTGATCTTTGTGACTGAAGTAACTACATCAAAATGAAAGGCAAGAAGGTTTGGCCTGCCAGCTATCACTGTTCACTTGTCAGTTGTTTTTTTTTTTTTTTTTCCCCCTTAATTGCAGACACAGTGCTGAAGAAGAAAACAAAAAAATTCTTGAACATTTTTGGAACATCTTGGAAATCGAACCGATTAAATGCTTCACACCAAGGGTGGATTCAGGATTCAGGGAGGGCAGTGCTCAGGTAGACACTGGCCTCAGGGGATCGGAGGCTTTGCTGGATCATGAGAGGACGCTCGTGGAAGAGCCCTACTTGGGATAAAGACCTGTGTTTCCAATCTGCCTCCACAATGTCCTCATCAAAAGCATCCTGCTGAACTCGGTGCGTTTCTATGTTGCTGTTTAGTTACTGAGTCGTGGCTGACTCTCTGCGACCTCAGGGACTGTAGTCCTCCCGTCTCCTCTGTCCGTGGAATTTCCCAGGCAAGAAAACTAGGGTGGGTTGCCATTTCCTTCTCCAGGGGATCTTCCTAATCCAGGGATCGAGCCTGCATCTCCTGCATTGGCAGGCAGATTCTATAACCACTGAGGAACCGGGGAGCCCTTTATATATTTCTGTAAGTCATCTCAAATTCCCACTGAACAAGATGATTACCTATATAAGTAAGACATCTAGATTTTAACAAGAAGAATTTACTGTATGTCCAGCACTATCAAAGGTGTGTGTAGACTCTTCAACATGGTGCCCGCCCTCACATTGGTCTGGGAGACTGCAGATGAGGGGATAAATGTAAACCAAGAAATGAATGAACAGAGACCAGAGTTCTACTAGACAAAGAAGGAGAAGGAGATGAGAAGAGAGGACACACGGAGAGCCATCCACATAAAAAAACACATCCTGGGAAGACAGGGAGCCCATGGACCACAGAAGCCCCAGAGACACGAGCATCACTGGAAACCAGACTGAGTTTTGGTTTGGCTTCATGGTCCTGCTTTCTGTTTGGGGGAACTAGGAAGCCCCGTTTTGATCCAAGGGCAAACACTTGTTATTCCTTTTGGTTTATGGGAGGAATTTCAATCACGTCCTTAGGACAGCGCAACACTCGGGTTGTCATTTCTTTGAAAGATACAGGGGACAGGTGAGCAGCGGAGTCAGGGCCTTCTGCCCGTCGCACACCCGCCGCCCTGCTGGCTCTGAGCCCATCAATCTCAAGCGGCTGGCACGCTCAGCTTCTACTGTCAGGCTGCTGAATATAGCTTCGGCCCTGGGTCAAAGATTACTGGAAAGCTTAAACGGACGCTAAAATTATTCTGGTCTTCTTTTATTGCTTGAATGATAAACTAAGATATCATTCCTGAAGGATATGGCCTGGATTTTTATTACTGTGCAGATAAGTGGCTCCTGCTGTCAAATTAAAAAGCTGTGCTATCTTTTCCAAGAGTTCTTATGACCCTGGGACAGGGGCATCATTGAGTTTTCTTAAAAAAAAAAAAAACACAAATTGAAGACCACGTGGGAATTTCTATGTCCGTCAGTCAGCATCCATAGGGTATCAACTTGATGTGATGCACTATGCTGGCAAAGCAGGTTAATACACACATGTGCACACATCTACAGATGCTACACACACACACACACACATGACAGGAGACCAGCTCCCAGAGTGCCCTGAGCAAGTCTCTTAGATCAGAGGGAACCCAAAGTAAAGATAGGGAGTCCAGTTCTGCGTGTGCAGGTGGGTGAATCAGAGCGCCAATCCACAACAAGGCCAGGCGATCTTCCACCAGCCTCCCCCCACGGCTCTGACCTCGTCTGTCCAGCCCCTCACCTGCCCCCATCATTCTGACACCCTCCCCCACGCCCCAGCGTGCCAGGACCCCCCCGCCAGGGCCCCGTACAAGCTCCCCCACTGTCGTAGACGTCTCTGTGACTGCTCCTTCACATTCCTTTGGCTTTCCCCCGACGCCACGGTCCGAGGAAGGCCTTCCCTGGCCACCCCATCTCTCTATAAAAGCCCCCCACCCTCGGATTTCTGTTCCTTGCATTATTTTTGCCCTCAGCACCTGCTGCTGTCTATCAGAGCACAGGGTGTATTTATCTACATTGCTACCATCCTTCTCCCCTGCTAAAGCCCCATGAGGGCAAGACATGTTGTCTGTTTAGCTCCTGCCCCATCCCTGGAGCCTCGAACAAGCCCAGAACGTGGCAGGCATCATAGACCGTCACCAGGTGTCATCGGGCGAATGTGCGAAATGGCCCTCCTGTGTTCCTTGGCCTGCCAGGTGCTTCACGTAAGTCATGTGAGGAACCCTCTTTGCAGTTCCGTGGGCCAGATGCTATTTTAGGAATTTAAATGTTTATCCTTAAGCCCACGTGACGTTTTGGAGTCCTTCTCAGGGGAGTTTCCCAACAGCTTTCACAGGGCAGTGCCTGTCACTTGGTAAATTCTCCCTGGCCTGAGGACTGGGGCCCTGCTGTTGCGTAGACACTCAGCCAGGTGTTTCAAACTGCAGATACGTTCATTCACTGCGAGAGAGAAAGTTGCCCCATGGTGGGAGGGGACATGGGCAAATCTATGGCTGATTCACATTGATATCTGGTAGAAACCAGCACAACAGTCAAGCAAGTATCCTTCAGTTAAAAATAAATGAATTTTTTAAAAGATTCAAGAAAAAAAGCTGCCCCATGAACAAGCATGAGAACCACAGGCCGTGGACGGTCTTTCCTCCGTAGCCAGACCCACGTGGAAACCACACCATTGGCAGCATGGTACAGCCCTCCGGCATTCTTCTTGGCATTAGGACCCCAGCTGAAGCCTGGAACACGCGGGGCCAGGTCCAATCCCCTCGGCCCCAGGCAGCGCTGGAGGGAGGGCTGGCCCCGCTCCTGGCCCCCCGTTTCCCTTCTCCTGCTTCTCTGCCCTGCTCTGCCCTGCTTGGACCCCCAGGCCCTCATGCCTGCAGGCTTCCAGTTGGATGCCAGCCGGAGGCACTGGCAAGACAGGTGAAGGGAAGGAAAAGCCCAGTGTTTCCCCAAACTGCCCACGGCGAGGCCATCATCAGTCTGGCAGCGGCTAAGGGGCCCAGTGACGTCCTCTCCTCTCGGGCTGCCCCCCAGAGCTCCCTGCTGTACGGAAGCTCCGGCTGCTTCACGTGCTCTGCTGCTTCACTCTTAGGTCAGCGTAGCCCTATCTTTGTCAACAATCTGTTTACTGACGTCTCTTCCATTAACCTTCAAGGGCCATCTGACTTCTCCCAGGACCCAGAGATACGCAGCCTCGCGGCCAGCGTTTAACTGGAAACTCCA
Organism: Cephalophus harveyi; assembly: GCA_006410635.1. NCBI lineage: Eukaryota > Metazoa > Chordata > Mammalia > Artiodactyla > Bovidae > Cephalophus > Cephalophus harveyi. The sequence goes on from SJYT01049442.1 coordinate 241,247, forward strand.
CTGTCTGCAGGCCCGCCAGCCGACCAGCTCTTGGACCGGTTCACGGAGGACTTTCCAGATCAGCGCTGATCATCAGAGCCTTCTCTGATGATGGAAGTGCCCTTGATCTGCCCTGTCTAAACCAATGGCCACGGGCCACGTGGTCTCTCGAGCACTTGAAATGGGACAAGTGAAAGGGAACTGAATTTTTTATTTTATTGTGTCTTTTAATTAATGTTGACTTAAACCGCCACATGTGGCCACCATACTGGACAGCCCAGGGCTAACCATTCACTCAGTGAACTTACTGCCGGCCTGGCAGTTCCTTGTCTTTCAGACGACGTATCTGTATCTCATCTATCCCACCCAAGTCCTAACCAGGCCTGACCCTGCTTAGCTTCCGAGATCAGACGAGATCAGGCGGTTGCTATGGCCATAGACTGTATCTCATCTCTTGTGGTAGCAGTTTTCCTAATTTCCAAGTTTTTGGTGGGAAACTCGCCATCGTGCCAGGACCTACAACAACAACATCCAAAAGGTGAGACAGCGTGGCGAAGGGGGGCTGTGCAATAGTAGTTATGCGAGCACAGAACCCAGAGGACCACGGGCCCTCCTGCAGGTGGGATGCATGGAGCCACGTGGCACAGGACCTGCTTCCTGGGTCCCCCTCTCTGCCCTGCTTCTGTTGGGGAAGTGTGGCAAAAAACTCCCCTTTCATCCAAATAGGAAAGAATTCGGTAAATAAATAATAATGTAGCAGTGGGGAGTGCAGTACCCTTGCCTGGAAAATCCCGTGGGTGGAGGAGCCTGGTGGGCTGCAGTCCATGGGGTCGCTAAGAGTCAGACACGACTGAGCGACTTCACTTTCATTTTTCACTTTCATGCATTGGAGAAGGAAATGGCAACCCACTCCAGTGTTCTTGCCTGGAGAGTCCCAGGGACGGGGGAGCCTGGTGGGCTGCCGTCTATGGGGTCACACAGGGTCGGACACGACTGAAGTGACTTAGCAGCAGCAGGGGAGCGAGTCCAGGCTTCCCTGGCGGCTCAGACGGTAAAGAATCCGCGTGCAATGCGGGAGAAGACCTGGGTTCAATCCCTGGGTCAGGAAGATGCCCAAAGGAGGGCATGGCAACCCACTCCAGTATTCTTGCCTGGAGAATCCCCATGGACAGAGGAGCCTGGCGGGCTACAGTCCATGCGGTCGAAAAAGAGTCGGAAATGACTGACCGACCGAGCACAGCACAGGGAGTGAGTTCAGAGGGGAGGAGTGATTGCTGACCAGGGAAGTGGGGGAGTCGGAGAAGGCAATGGCACCCCACTCCAGTACTCTTGCCTGGAAAATCCCATGGATGGAGGAGCCTGGTGGGCTGCAGTCCATGGGGTCGCTAGAGTCAGGCACGACTGAGCGACTTCACTTTCATTGTTCACTTTCATGCATTGGAGAAGGAAATGGCAACCCACTCCAGTGTTCTTGCCTGGAGAGTCCCAGGGACGGGGGAGCCTGGTGGGCTGCCGTCTATGGGGTCACACAGGGTCGGACACGACTGAAGTGACTTAGCAGCAGCAGGGGAGCGAGTCCAGGCTTCCCTGGCGGCTCAGACGGTAAAGAATCCGCGTGCAATGCGGGAGAAGACCTGGGTTCAATCCCTGGGTCAGGAAGATGCCCAAAGGAGGGCATGGCAACCCACTCCAGTATTCTTGCCTGGAGAATCCCCATGGACAGAGGAGCCTGGCGGGCTACAGTCCATGCGGTCGAAAAAGAGTCGGAAATGACTGACCGACCGAGCACAGCACAGGGAGTGAGTTCAGAGGGGAGGAGTGATTGCTGACCAGGGAAGTGGGGGCCTGGGGGGCGGGGAGGCGCAGGGCACCCCCAGGCCTGGCTCTGCCCCGTGTCTGGAGCCCACTGCCCACAGGAAGCACTCGCTCTGCCCTCTCCTCCGCTAGGGGACCTCACAGGCCAGGCCAGCGGGTGTCATGCTTTTGAAAGGGAAACCTGTCTCTGAAAACCTGGAGCCCAGGGGTCACAACTACTGACACCCGCATGCCCCAGAGCCAGTGCCCCCAAGAGAAGCCACGGCAACGAGAAGCCTGTGCGCGACTAGAGAAAAGCCCATGCGGTGATGAAGCCCCAGCACACCTGAAACAAATAAAATTATAAAAGAAAAACGATCTCTTTTGCAATAGCTACTCCATTATATCCACAATCTAGGTCATCCAGATGGGTCATCTAGAATTAGATGGGTCATCTAATTCTAACTGTAAAATAGAAAGAAAAAAGGAGATCTGTGGTCCCTCGGGCAGTGAAAGAGAATATTTGTTTTCGAAATTGTGATAAAATTCTGTAATTTTTATCACTGAAGCCTTGATTTTTAGTATTTAATGATTACTTAGTGCCTATATATTTTCTGTTCAGTTTTGTTAGGTATTACACGTACTATATCCCCAGCTGTCTTGATGTATCCTTAAAGAGTTTAAAATTTAGATGTAGCAACAAGATGGATGCACCTAAAATGATGAAATAAAACCTAAGACGGATAGGTTTGCATCCCAAGGAGGTCAAGAAGCAGGAGATTTTTATGTAAATCTGCTTATGATTTTCAGAGACTGGCTTCCCTTTAAAAAGCACGATGTTGTTGTTTAATCGCTAAGTCGTGTCCTGCTCTTGGAAACCCCATGGATTTGTAGCCCTCCAGGCTCCTCCGTCCATGGGATCTCCCCGACAAGAATACTGGAGTGGGTTGCCGTTTCCTTCTCCATTAAAAGCATGATGCTGATGGATACAATCCAAATCATGAAGTGCACTTTATGAAGGCAACACATTGTGCAATGAATCTAAAAACTGACCTGGCTTCATTCATGACGTCTTAAGGGATTAAAATCAAAGAATAATTTTCAAAACGTGTTTCACAACCACTGAAAAAACACTGTTATTCAAGGAAGCTAAGAAAAGTACAGAGACACCTTAAAAATTGCTTGCCGGTGTGATGTCAGTGGATAAGCCGGTTGGACAACTTCGCTTTCAGACTCCCGGGCCTGGAGGGCGCACACTACACCAGATGCTCGCACCGTGACCGGCTCACGGTCACGCTTGTTGGCTCGTGGCCGGGAGCCCACTGCTGCACCTCGATTGGTTCCTGTGGACGCCAAGCACACTTCAGTTGGCCGGGTGGTTGACACAGATTCAGAGGAATGCGACAAAAAGGACGCCCAATCCTTCTTCATCCCAGGATGGCACAACCTGGAATGGTTAAGGACGCAGCCTTGGGAGGTCGTGGTGAATCAGTTTCCTGGCTCTTCCACTGTTCAGCCGTGTGATCCTGGGTAAGCAACTTCTCTGACTCAGCTTCGTCATCGGGAACGTGGAGACCACAGAGAGTTTAGCTATGAGACGTGTGGGGCCTGGCGCACAGAGTACACACGCTATCTGAAGGCCACCTGAATTGTTTCCTAAAGAATACACCAGTTCAGGGACTTCCCTGGTGGCCCCTTTAAGACTTCACCTTCCAATGCGGGGTGGGGGTGAGAGTCGGATCCCTGGTTGGACAGCTAAGATCCCACATGTGCCTCGAAGCCAAGAAACCAAAACATAAAACAGAAGCTGTGTTGTAACACATTCGATAAAGACTTTAAAAAAGATCTGCATCAAAAAAAAAAAATCTTAAAAACAAAAAAACACACAAAAGAATACACCAGTTCACACGGGACAGTGGTCTCTGGACCCTCTTCCACAAGACACAGCCAGTTGAATGCATCAGCTGGAGAAAAGCAATGGTGAGGGGTGACAGACTGGTGAGCATCTCTCACATCCCCGGACACGCCGCTTCCGTCCACACGCGTTTATGATCTGTTCTCTTCCTGCCCTGCGTGACCCAGAGCCACAGCACCCTCGAGGCAGACTGCCTCCAGGATGGAGGCAACAGACCGCAGTCACAGGGTCGGGGTTCTCCATCTCTGAGTCTCCGTGCACAGAGGACAACGGCAGAGCCTGGGGAGGGAGGATGGGGGCCGGGGGCCTGAGCGAGATGGAGAGAAACGCTGCCTCCCCCGGGCGTTGCATTCCTGAATCAACCCTGAGACGTTTCTGCGGCCACTGGGCCTTTTAGGAGAGCAGCTGCTGAGCAGGACACTTCAAACCTGAGCAGTGGGCTCCCCTGGTCGCTCAGCGGTCAAGAATCCGCCTGCCAGTGTAGGAGACACAGATTCAATTCCCGGTCCGGGAAGATCCCACATGCTGCGAGGCAACTGAGCCCGTGAGCCACAACCACCGAGCCTGTGCTCTGGAGCCCGAGAGTCGCAACGGTTAAGCCCACGAGTGGCCGCTGCTGAAGCCTGGTAGCCTAGAGCCTATGTTCTGCAACAAGAGAACCCACTGCAATGAGAAGCCCCCAGCCTGCAATAGGGAGCAGCCCCCACCCTCTACACCTAGAGAAAAGCCTGCTCAACAGGGAAGACCCAGCCCAGCCATACATCTATCAAATCAATACACTAAAAAAACCTGAATGATGAATGAACAAGTCTTCCTGCAGAGCCCAGGGAACTCTGCTCAGTGGTATGTGGCAGCCTGGAGGGGAGGGGAGTCTGGGGGAGAATGGATCCATGCATATGTATGGCTGAGTCCCTCTGCTGTCCACCTGAAACTATCACACCATTGTTAATCAGCTATATTCTGATAGAAAATTTTTAAAAAATTTAAAAAACCCGAGTGATGTTTTTACCCCAGCAATCCTGGTTGTCTGCCACAGGAGCCTTGTGGAAATCTACTTGGAATCTTTGTCGAGTCCAGCTGGGGAACAATATCCTCCCCACTGCTCTGAAACCCTGAGAGCAGAAGCCTTGTCTTCTGGCTTTTTAACCTATTCCCATATCTGGCACCGTGCTTAGGACAGGCTAGCACTTGGCACATAGGTTTTGACTGCTGGATCAGATCCTGGAAACCCATAACAGAACCATTCAAATAGTTCAGCGGCACACCGGTGTGGTGTATTTGCAGCTCTCCCCTGGGAAGGGTTAGGGGATGTGTTGGGGACAGGTAGTGGCTGTGAGAAGGCTCTTCAAGTGTCAAAAACCGATCAGGTCAAAAACCCATGAAGCCTCACCATTACCGGCCTCTTGCTCATCACTGCTGTGCCATGGGGCCTGGATCCGGCATCACTAACTTTGGCAGAGGAGCTCTGAAATTCGTCCAGGTGCCTCCTCACAAGAAACTGCAGGAGGACTTTAGATCCACCCAGACCCTTGTTCGTGCGTGCATGCTAAGTCGCTTCGGTCGTGTCTGACTCTTTGTGACCCCATGGACTATAGCCCACCAGGCTCCTGTCCGTGGGATTCTCCAGGCAAGAATACTGGAGTGGGCTGCCATGCCCTCCTCCAGGGGATCTTCCCGACCCGGGAACTGAACCCGTGTCTTCTGTGGCTCCTGCACTGCAGGCAGATTCTTCACAGCTGAGCCGCTGGGAAGCTCCCACCCTTGTTCGTGGGCTCCGGCAAACTGCCTCTGCTGATAAGCGACTATTTGAAACATCACTGCTCAGTATAACTGGCCTGACTTTGGATTTCAGATTGATCTTTAAGAAAGAAAAAAAGTTAAGTGCATATAGGAACACAGTAACTGGTCCGACTGACACAACCGGTATTTCCAGTTTTGAATCATTCCACGCTTGAACCTCAAACCATTAGGTGTCTGATTTATGAAAAGAAAAAGAACTAGATTGACAACTGGATAAACCCTGTCATGGGCTGGAAAAACTGGGTAATCAGTATCTTCAGATTCTTCCCCATGTACTCTTTTTACATAAATCTTATAACTCTTTCTTGTAAATCTGTGGAGATGTTTGTTGGAACTTGCAAATGCATCGTCTATGCCCTTAATCACATTTAACTCAGATTTTCAGGCTAGTCAGTTGTCTGCTTCTCAAGTTTCGTGGCTCTATACAATCCTGGACTCTTGGGCTCCTTCCCTGATAAGCCTTTCATTCCATAGGTAAGGGTGGGCTGGAGAGAGGAATGCCGGGCCCTTGGGCCCATTTGCTCTGTTACAGCCAAGATGAGCCTTCGTGGGGTCCCACACCTCCCTCCACCTCTCAGTCTTTATTCTGCTCCCACCTGTCGCCCCTCTTTCAATCACGGGCCACTTCTCAAGAGAAGAGCGTTCAGCCTGCCAGGGGTCATTCCCAGAAACATAGGTATTTTAGTTAATGACTAGCTCACTACTTCCGGAAAGGGGGGACAGCACCTTGCATTCTCTGATGAAGTCAGTTCCCTGCCAAAGACACAGCCAAAGACACAAGATGCCAGCCCCAGGGGTGCCTCTGTGACCTGGGACCAACCACTGGGAGACGGGGGACTCCGAGCCACGGGGAATACAGCTGCCATCATGCCAGGCAGAGGGCAGTGGGTGGTGGCGGTGCAGGAGGGTGGGAATGGTGGCCTCCAAGAGCCGGTAAGTCCCCAGGGAGGGGAAGGAAGTGGCTCCACTGGGTGTCCCAGTGAGTTTAACAAAACAGTAAGAACCTGTGTCATTCCACAGGCTGAGATCAAAAGACCCTGAAGTTGTGGGCTGATGGTCACAGCTCTTCTCAAGAGCAGCCAGTTAATCTCTTAAGCTCTCACCTGCTCTCACTTCAGCTCAAGGATTGCAACACATCAAATACTTGCCTCTCACTTGGCGAGTCTTTCTTACGTTGCCTTACAACCTCAGACATCCTCTGAACATCCACTGTGCCCGAAGGTCGGTGTTAGGCCTGCTCTGTGATTTTAGACAAAGGGTGGTGTACATTCTGCCATGCTATGATGCCGCCAGGGCACCCATGTGAACTTAGCTTTTAAAGTACCTTCAGAGGTGTGTTTAGGTGGCGTAGTAAATCTCAGCCGTAGATTGTCAAATGTAGGGCCATTTTTCATATGCTATCAGGGTGGTGATGGAGACAATGAGAATGTTAGCAACTTGGCATCAAAACTCTAGGGTGTGTAAAGGTGACCCATTAGATGATTCATTTCTCAGACATTAATGAAGTTCCTACTAGCTGTCAGGTACTTTAACTGGGCTCTGCAGTTACAACAAAGAGTGGGACCAACATTTCCCTTAAGAAAGTTACAGTCTTCTTCTAGCTTGAAGGTACAAAACATTGAGTGAGTGCTTTGAGAAGCATACACAGGCATTATGCGAGCTGGCAAAGAGGACCTAACTCTGCAGTGGAGGAGGAAAGAGGCCCGAAAGGCTTTTTGGAGGCACAAATGCTGAGCTGAGCGTGAAAGGATGAGGAAGACTTCAGCGATGGTCTTTGGGGGGAGGGGTGAAGTGGCAGAGTAGAGAGGACAAAGGAAAGAACATTCCAGGCCAAAGAGATGGTATATACAAAGATGGAAAAGCCAAAATTGGCATGAAGATGCAAAAGCTGAAAGTGTTATTCTCTCAGTCGTGTCCAACTCTTCATGGACCGCTGTAGTCCGCCAGGCTCCTCTGTCCATGGGACTCTCCAGGCAAGAATACTGGAGGGGGTTGCCATGCCCTCCTCCAGGGGATCTTCCTGACTCGGGACCGAACCTGGGTCTCCTGCATTGCAGGCAGATTCTTTACCATTTGAGCCACCGGGGAGGCAAGAAACACTTGGTAAATCATCAGTGCTGTTGAGGCCAAAATGACGGGACACAGCGTGAGAGACACAGCTGGAGAGGCGGGAAGTGTCCTGGGTCAGTGACGGGTTTTGAGGTGTAGCGGCATGGTTAGTTAATTTATCCTTCTCTTTGACTACGTAGAGGATGGATTTAGAGATGAGATGGGAAGAAAGGAGACCAGTTAGAAGTTCAGAAAGAGATGATGAGACCTTTGATCAATGACAGCATGGCTGGACAGGCTGTGAGGAACTTGAGAGCTACTTAGGCATTAGAACTGGCATGACCCGATTAGGATTAAAAGAGGATGGGGGGGGGGGCAGTAAAGGAGAGGGAAGCGGCAAGAATAACTCAGGGGACTGGCTGGAATCACCAACTAAAAGAGGTCATGTTAACCTTGTGTGTACGCTGAGAGCTCACATCGGGTGTATGTTCAAGTGACAGGCATCGGGCATCTCACTGTCAGAGTCTGAATTTCAGGGAACAGGTATGGACTAGCGGTACAGACTAGGGGACATCCACATACACCTGGGTTCAAAAAATGCACATAGTTGAGATTACCCAAGCAGAATCCATGAGAGCTGTTAGAATCAGGGGACTCAGGGACTTAGGAACGCCAACATTTAAATCGAAGGTGGAAGATGAACAGCCCATGAAGAAGCAGAGAAGGACGGATTAAAAAGGAAAGGAAGAACAGGAAAGCAGGTCATTCAGAAGTGCTAACGGAGCAGGAAGTCTCAAGAAGGAGGAAGGGTTTCCGGGGTCAAAAGCAGCAGCTTGGCACTGTGAATCAGGGATTAATCTGTGTTCATTTGGGGTTATACCGGTGGACGTTTGTTTACCATAATGAGTGGTTTCGGTGAAGGCAGGGTTTGAGGCATCCAGGTGTGGATCAGAGCCTGATAGCAACAGGGTGAGGGGAATAGTTGATGGAAATGATTGCTTTATTGTCTCAAGAACTTAGCTTGACAAGTAGGGGAGAGAAAATTGAGGGAGTCTAGGGTGGGATGTGGGGATGGAAGAAGCTTGAATATATTCATTGATTTTGGGTGATTGTCATTGTGACAGATTCAGAACATAGAAAGGAGAGGGTATGATAGAGGACACGGAAAAAGGAGGAAGGGGTGCAGTTAGGTGCAGAAATAAAGAAGGTGACCTTCAAAACCAGAGGCACTGCCAGGGCTATACCACCCTGAACGCACTTGATCGCATCTGATCTTGGAAGCTAAGCAGGGTCGGGCCTGTTAGTACTTGGATGGGGACCACCTGGGAATGCTGGGCATTATAGGCTTAGTGATTGGAAGAAGGGAGATATGAATGGATCTGGAGGTAGATAAGTTTTCAGGTAGGTGGATAAGAAGGTGAAAGAGATCACAGGCGCCATTTATCATATTCGAGGCTGCCAACTGTCTTTTCTGATCATTCCTCCTGTGTTTGGGGAACTCCTCACATGATGAACCTTGCCTCCACAAGGTAGAAACCAAAACTCATTCTCCTGGGACCCCTTGCTGCTAAGATACAGGCTTGTGAATCTAGCTCCCATCAGTTAGATGCTTCTGCACCAGATGTTGGCTTGGAAGGGAGCAGTATAAGAAGGTAGTACATGCGGATTCCATGTTCTGACACATGAAAGAGAGGAGTGTTTATCTCTTCAAACACAACAGGACCAGAACTTCTGAGTCCCATCTGTGAGCGTCATTAGTTCATGGGGCGCGCTAAGGTTCGGATCCCAGCGTCGGTGTTTACAATCACAGCCCCGTGGCCTGGTTGGAACCGAGATTCCAAGGGCCCTCAGGTCCTTCCAGAGATTCTCTGAACTGCAAAATGACTTCTAACAAACATGGCATTCGACCAGGAGACTGGAGTCCGTTGTTTGTAACAAAGACCTCTGACTGATGCAGACATCAGGTCTAAAAGCATGAATTTTCTCAAGAGAGGAGACGGGTCATCTGCTGAGACTGAGAAGCAGGGGCTTGAGGAGTGTGATAATGGTTTGGAGCAGCTGATGGGAACAATGGGAGAAGAAGCTGCCCCAAGACCAGCAGAAGAACTGATGGGAAGTGCGAGGGCCCAGCTGCGTTGCAGCCGTGACTCTGGGTAGCCCTCATCTTCGTCACTGTGTGACTTTCTTTCTCCAGCAGAACATGGTAGGGAGCAAGGGAATGGAAGGGGTGACGAGAAATCAGCAAAGAAGGATGGCTGGGGAGAAATGGAAGGGACAGATGGTGGCTGATAGCGAATAAAATGAAAGGAACCAGGGAATAAAAGTTTCTTTGAGCTAAAAGAGCAAGATACCTTGAGCTTATGAGAACGCTGGGAGAACAGCAAGCAAGCTGGGCCAGAAGTTGCAATGTTCAAATATTAGACTTAAGAGGTAGAGAAAATTTAGGCCATGGACAGAGTCAGCAGAGTGGAGGCTAAACTATGCCGTGGGCTGGATCCTCCATCGAGGTGGACGGTGAGATGTTCCAGGTCGCCGGCAGGAATGGGAGTGGAGGGGAAGACCATAGTTTCAGGGCTCAAGGTCTGTGGGTGGGGGCAGTGTCTGGGAGCTGTGCAGGTGAAGGTGGCGAGAAGGATGCAATGAGGCAGCTTCATGTGATGCTCTGACACCGTGGACTGAGCTTTAACGCTGGAAGCATAACAGACCAGGAGCAGCAGCGGTGGGTGAACATGTTCAGAAAGTGTCCACAGCCAGAACTGACCTTTAGGAAAGCCCGTGTAGCAGCCACAAATGAGAAAATGGACTGGGACAGGGTGAAGGTGGTGGTCAGTTTCCACTGTCCTTCAGCTGGTAAGTGACGATTACCAGCAGAGATGAGATGTCCTAAGCGGTAACTGACCTCAAATTTCAAATGCCCTAATCTGTCCAAGGACCTCCAGGATGTGAGATTTCTTCAGACATTTGAGGATGTTCCCACATAACCCCAAGCTTTCCCTGGTTCAGGCTAATCACTCCCAGTTCCTTTAACTATACTTCACTCAGCATATCCGTTCTTCCCTGGAAAAACTTGGTTGTGATTGACGTCACCTTAAACCGTGGGACTCAGATTCAAGCGGAATTTCCCGAAGGCAATCTGACTAAAGGAGGCTGCCGGTGAAACCATCCACTTGTCGTTCCACCAGCCTGAAGCTGAGCCAGGAGAATGACCCTGACCTCACTTCCCGTGACTCCCCGTCTTCTCTCCACGCCCTTCACTCGCCCTCGTGCCCCAACAGAAATGTGCCGCCGATGACAAGTGAGGAGAACAAGGTGAATAATGACAAGGGGGTGATGACGAAGCTCACAGCGACCCAGCAGCAGCGCTCCCAGAACCACGACGGGTTTGGTTTCGTCTGTTTGTTTAACCTGCACCTGTTACACGTAGAACACAGAACGTGTGACTCGCTCAGGGACCTGCTACCCTAATCCCGGTTACTTCCCGCTTGGAGTCGGGAGCACAGGGAGCTGGGAGCATCACTGGGCCTCCTGGCGATGCCCACCTGCACCTGCACAGTGGCTGGCAGACTGGGCACTGTGACTCAGAGCAAAGGCACATGCCAAGAAGCACCCAGCATCCCGTTCGGCACTCTGCTGTTACATTAAACCCTCCGGCTTCACAAGAACAAAAACCCGTTTAAGAAATGTGCTCTGAATTCACTTACAAGTTACAAGCTGAGGTTTGTTTGATGTGGAACATCACCTCTTTTCTGAAAAACAAGCCAAGTTATCAAATATCAGACCATAATTCCACGGTCAGACTACTAGCTAAAGCAAAGTAAATCAAAGTTAATGATAAACAGGAGGAAACGTAGTTTGGGGAATGTAAGGTTCAGGACTGCAGGATCTGGTTTGGGGTCATTCCTCCGCAGTGTCTGGACTAGTTAATGTTAAACATGGTAAAAATGAAATTCATGAGAGATTGTGAGATGATGTGGAGGACTGATAGCATGGAAAAGCAGATGAAATCGCAAATAAATTAACCACAGACATGGAAAAGCACACGAAATATTAGGCAAGAAGTCCTCAAATGTTACAAAGCAAATAAAACCAGAGACATCATATCTCACAGGAGCTGGAGAGGGAGGGAGGTGGTTTATGCAAAGATCATCAACCTGAGATCTGTATTCTAGTCTTTAACACTCCCTCAGTTAGTGTGGGCAAGGAAGGAAGGGCGAGACAGAGAGGGAGGGGAGGGGGAAGAGAGGAAGGAGAGAAGGAAGAAAACAATGGAGGGAGAGAGGGAAGGACAAGGAAAAGGCCCTTGGAGGAAGCGTCAACAGTGGTTTATCCCCGTCTAGGGGTTCTCCAGACACTCCACAGGAGAGGTCGGCAGAAACAAGCCAGTGCAGGACAAGGGAACAAATTGCACTGTGCTTCCCTGGGCAAGCTGTCCATGTTCTGGAGAGTTCTGTGCCAGACTGTGAGATGCACGGTGACGGTAATGGTCCTGGTGAGTCACCCTTCCCACGATCGGTGCAGAGCAGCCCCTCCTATATTGACTCTGGACGTGCCCCTGGATTTGCCCCAGCCAGCACGACACCAGCACGTGGGCTGTGACACACTGGAACGTGTCCTCTTGAAACACTGCTGCTGCTGAAGGAGAAGGTCACTGGACCCCATGAGACTCAGAGGCCACACGCCTGCCCCGGGGTCCAGCTGCCCCAGTGTGCAAACAAGCCCATGCCAGACCAGCAAGGGAACCCTCTCGCCCACAGACCTGTGAAGAAGGTCAAAGGTTATTGTTTGAAGTCACTATGAGCTTGGTATTTGTTATGCAGCAAGAGGTATCTGATACAATCTGGAAAGATCAGACCAGACGACTAAAACTTTCTCATTAAGAAAATGTTCCTAAAATCCCAGAGCTGTGAAATCCTAGTATGTTCAGCCTCACTGACAACCCGGACTGCCAGTGTGACTGCCCCACGAATTTCTCCCCCAACCACCAATAAGTCACAGGCCGGAGGAGAGGTGGAAGATGAGGTCTCTGATAGCCATCGGAATTTCGAGACTCCCCAGGTTGTAAGCTGTCTTCTCCTGAATGCTCACAACTTTGTCCCTGTGACCTTTGTAGTACGTTCAACCTCTTTCTTAAAATTATTTTAACTGTTTTTATTCATAACAGCGCCCCCTCTTAGGTATCTGCTCATTGTCACCAGGGACTGTTTCATTATCCCCAGCCCACCTCCAAAGACACAGGTTTACCAAATGTTTGACAAGCCAGCAGATGCAACCATTTCCTTCCCCTTCACTTTGGCAATGGAGACTCACACCTGTAGGTTCTAACATGTTATCTGAAAAGGAAGAGAGGAAGAAGCAGGGAGAGAAGGGGACCACATGTGGGTTTTCTTCTTAATGCAAATATCCTAAAAGCTGTTCCCTCCATTCTGTCTACATTTTTTGCCCTACCAACAGAAAGTTTCATTATAAAAATATGTAACTCTTAGGAAATACTATGAGTTTAATAAAACAGAATTCCATTCCAACTACAATATTAAGTTGGATCAAGATGAAAACTAAAAAAAAAAAAACACAAAACCAAAAGCATTTTCTCTTGAGAGCTGTCAGACTACAATAAGAGCTCCATCAAGGGAATCTGCATTGTTTGCCTTGATTTGTGTTCTCAGAAATCTGTCTTTGTGAGTCAATTCTTCACTGGGTGTGAGGGAAATAAAATATATAAAATACACATGTCTATCTGAAGGAATTTATAATCTAGTTGGAGAGCCAACATCAATGAAAGAGTTGAATAATAATTCAAGATGGTGCATTCCTAAAATTGCAAAACCGATTATGTAAATAATAATCCTTCTGGGTCAGGAAATGCTATGTGTTTCAAAACAATAGTTACTCACATGTGTGTCATTTGCATTGCAGGGATAAAAGATTTACATCATTCATTGCATGTAATGAATAATAATTTGAAAAATAATACAACGTTAAGGAAAAATAAAATCAAGGCAAACGACTCTGTGGCAGGATAATAATATAATCACCCTGACCTTATCCCTTCCTTTTCATACGAATAGCATCTCAAGTCAGAACATTCAAACTACTGAGTCATTCCTGGGGTTAAGATAATCCCTCAAAACATACTGATAAGTTCTTAGGCTGCAAAGCTACTTAACCTTAATTTCCAAAAATAAGCTTACCAGACTGTTCAGGGAGGTACTGATTCTCTGTGGGCAAGCCTACAGATTCATTCAGCTCTTAAACAAACACGGATTAAATATCTATTCTACCTCACAGCCTGGGCTAGGCTCTGGGAATGCAAAAATAATGAGACAAAATGCCAGCCATGCCATGCACACAGGTGGAAGGACAGGCTGACAAAGGCAGCAGGGGTGGGGAAGGGGGCCTTGGTCAGGGGATGGGAAGACCCAGGTCCCAGCCCTGGCCCACGACCACCCACTCCACTGCGTAAACCAGGCAGATGCTCTGACGCTGCTCACCAGTTGCTCAGTCGTGTCTGACTCTGCAACCCCGTGGGCTGTAGCACGCCAGGCTTCCCTGTCCTTCACTAACTCCTGGACAAGAAAGTGAAAGTGAGGTTGCTCAGTTATGTCTGACTCTTTGCGACCCCATGGGCTGTAGCCCACCAGGCTCCTCTGTCCATGGGATTTTTCCAGGCAAGAGTACTGGAGTGGGTTGCCATTTCCTTCTCCAGGGGATCTTCCCGACCCAGGAATTGAACCCGGGTATCCCGCATTGTAGGTGGGCACTTTACCGTCTGAGGCACCAGGGAAGCCACTAACTCCCGGAGTTTGCTCAAGTTCCTTTCCACTGAGTCTGTGATGCTATCTCAGCATCTCATTTCTGCCACCCCCTTCTCCTCCTGCCCTCAATCTTTCCCTTCATTAATGTCTTTTCCAATGAGTTAGCTCTTCCCATCAGGTGGCCAAAGTATTGGAGCTTCAGTTTCAGCATCAGTCCTTCCAATGAATATTCAGAGTTGATTTCCTTTAGGATTGACTGGTTTGATCTCCTTGCACTCCAAGGGACTCCCAAGAGTCTTCTCCAGCCCCACAATTTGAAAGCATCAATTCTTCAGCACTTAGCCTACTTTATGGTCCAACTCTCACATTCGTACGTGACTTTTGGAAAAACCATGGGACTTTTGTTGGCAAAGTAACATCTCTGCTTTTTAATACGCTGTCTAAGTCTGTCATAGCTTTCCCTCTAAAGAGCATGCGTCTTTGAGCAAGCGTCTTTCATGGCTGCAGTCACTGTGCGCAGTGATTTTGGAGCCCAAGAAAATAAAATCTGTCACTACTTCCACTTTTTCTCCTTCATGGATCACAGCCTTGTCATGGTGAAGAGGCTTGCATGACTCCATGAAGCTATGAACCACACTGTTCCGGACCATCCAAGACAGACAGGTTATAGTGAAGAGTGCTAACAAAACGTGGTCCACTGGAGGAGGAAATGGCAAACCACTCTAGTATTCTTGCTTAGAGAATCCCATGAACAGTAAGAAAAGGCAAGCCACGGAATTGCCCTGAACCCGTGTCCCTATTTGTGAGTTAAGAGACAAAGGCCTAGCTCACAAAACACGTTGGGAGGACTCAACAAAATAATAGCTTGAAAATGCTTTGAAATGTTGATCTGTATGGATATATGGGGTCATAATGACTTAGAGTACATTCAGTTCAGTTCAGTTCAGTTGCTCAGTCGTGTCCAACTCTTTTCGACCCCATGAACTGCAGCACGCCAGGCCTCCCTGTCCATCACCAATTCCTGGAGTCTACCCAAACTCATGTCCATTGAGTTGGTGATGCCATCTAATCATCTCATCCTCTCTCCTCCTGCCTTCAGTCTTTCCCAACATCAGGGTCTTTGCAAATGAGTCAGCTCTTTGCATCAGGTGGCCAAAATACTGGAGTTTCAGCTTCAACATCAGTCCTTCCAATGAACACCCAGCACTGATTTCCTTTAGGATGGACTGGTTGGATCTCCTTGCAGTCCAAGGGACTCTCAAGAGTCTTCTCCAACACCACAGTTCAAAAGCATCAATTCTTCTGTGCTCAGCTTTCTTTATAGAGTGCATTCAGAGGGCTAGAAACCATTTCTATCTGACCGTTAAGTGTCATCTTTTTAGTGACATATGTTATTTCCTTGGAGTCCCACTAGGAAATAGTATTTAAAGAATAAAACAATAGGATGTGAGTCTTTTGTTCCGGGCATTTGATTAGACATTTTTTTTGCTCTGTGGGGTCTCAGTTGCAGCATCTGGGATCTTTCATGATGGTACAATGTTCAGGCTGTCGTTGCGGTTCTCAGACTTAGTTGATCCACAGTATGCAAGATCTTAGTTCCCTGATAGGGATCGAACCTGTGTCCCTTGCATTGCAAAGCACATTGTAAACCACTAGACCACCAGGGAAGTTCCTGATTAGACTTTTTATTCAGCAGGTTTGGGAGAGCTGCTCACCACACAGCAAAACTAGCAAATCAAACTCATGCTTGCAAGCCCAGTATTGACCAGAAATCCCTCCTTTGCTAATAAAAATTCAAAGTAATTTCTGGATGTCAGGTGCGTTCTTCCCCCTCTTGTATGTGAACCCCTCCCCTACTCAGAAGGAGTGCAGACTTGAGGCTCCACAGGCTCTTCCAAAAAGAAAAGAGCTCACGTAAGAACTTATAAAAAAATCACCTCTGTTCTCTTTATTCTTCTGATTTGATTCCTTTGCTCCATGTCCTTCTGCCTCCTTCCCTGTGCAGAACTTGACCCAAGGAAGAACTGAGAATTGACTGGCAGCTCCATCAGTACCTGCTTATTGCAGTGAAGAAGGTCATGGCCCCAGGTTTGCTTTCTCCAGAGGGGCTGGGAAGCTTGTGGCACCTGCTGGGAGCACTGGGAGAGGCCAGCAGAGCCTGGATGGGGGCCTGTGCCCACCACTGGCCGCAAGGCAAGCAGTCCCGAAGGCGGCTTCCGTCTGCTCTTCACCAACAGACAGAGGTGCTTATGTTGGAAGAGAAACACAGGTAATGGTTCCCTTCATTCTCCTGAACTCAGTAAGGTAAGCGATCTGGTTAACACAGTATAATAACTCTGTAAAGACCATAAGTCAGAAACTCTGCTTTAATTCTGTTTTCACCACTGAAGCCCTGTGGTGGGGAACCTTGCTTTTCCTCTATTTTTTTCAGCTGCAAAATCATGTCCAGATAACGTCCAAAGTCTTTCCAGCCCTAAAATCTGTGTGATGCGCTGTGTTTTAATGAGGACAGAGGTGTAGCATTTACTCCCAGTGAGGGTTCCCAGGGTGGCTATATAAACTCTATGCATACAGATTCCTTTCTCCAAAGGGAGCCTGTCTGTGTTCATATTTCCCTATTTATAAGGCATGATCTGTCATTTATTGGCCATAACCTTCCATTACACTGGATGCTGTATAAGTGTCCTCGTTAAAATACTGACATGCCAATAAAACTCACTCTCTGTCTCAGACTTAAACGACAGCACTCATGCTGAGGCCATAGGCTGGCTCTTATTTAAACAGACACTTAGGGGAAGAGGCGAAATGTCTTAACTTTACCCCAGGGTAGAGTCACTGCTTCTAGTTAAAGAAGAGTCTTCAGGCAAACAGAGTGTAAGGAGGGAGATGGCTCTAGAGGGCAGAACTGAAGGACTGCCTCCAGGAAAAGCAAGGAATGCCTGGAGCCTGGGTGTGTGTTGGGGGAAGGGGAGCGGGGATTTCAAAGAGCAAAGCTCTGGCCTCAACTAAAAGGCCAGAGGGGACATCTGGGTTTCGCAAACAGGAGCAGTGAGTGGAAGGAAAGGTGTTGATAAGCCAGAGCTCTGGTCTCACACCCTGCATTTATGAAATGAGAGGCTGTCCATCCCCACACTCGACTTTGGGATCAGAACCAAGAAGATGAACATCGGCTCCATATTTATTTCGGGCAAGTCGAAGGGCTATGTTTGGGCTTCCCAGTAGCTCAGTGGTAAAGAATTTGCCTTCCAATTCAGGAGACACAAGAGATGACGGTTGCATCCCTGGGTTGGAAAGATCCCTGGAGGAGGAAATGGCAACCCCCTCGTCTTCTTGCCTGGAGAATTCCATGGACAGAGGAGCCTGGCGGCTACAGTCCTCGGGGTCACAAAGAGTCAGACGTGACTTTGCAGCTGAGCACGCACACCACACAGGGCCTGTAGTGTAACTCCAAAATCTCCCGTATCAGCTTCCCACATATTTTAGTGGTTTCATCTTTGGCCACATTAGGACCTCCTAGCATGCTTTGGGGAAATGTGGTCTGTGCTCCATCTCAATCTCAACAAAATAACGGCTGGGGTCGGGGCGGTGCGGGGAACAAAGAGGCAAACTTTAGACTTCCCTCAGGTTATTGTAAGCTGTGCTTAAGAACGACTTCTGGGATCACCAGCCGTAACCCTTTATAAAACTAAAATGAAATTGTGTACTTTTTGAAAAGATGGCAAGAAAGACAGAAGTTAGGAAATACTTGATTTTGAATCTAGTCCAAGCAAGAGATGAGACTTTGGTTTCATTTGTACTAGGAGACCTAGTCCAAGCTCCCTGGGAAGATTTGAGGATACCAGGATGCTCGTAAGGGCTTTTAACAGAACTTCAAGAGCAAGACAGCTGGTGATACACCTCATAGGTGTCCCTGACTTGCCAGTGGCCAGCAGGGTGAGGCTCAGCACCATCCCCTGGCAAGGCGTGGTGGCCCAGACCTCACTTGACAGGCACGTGAAGGCGGGCAACCCTCCCACAACACATCCTGGATCACTGGGTGGGGAGATGTTTCCCACCGGGAGCGTAGCCCAAAGGCAGATGAGAGCCTCATAGCTAAGTCACAGAGTCACTGATGTGGGGTCAGTCCTGGCAACAAGTTCATGATTTCAAGGAGGCAGAAACATACATGCGGCTCCTGGACAAGGCAGTGCTGCCTCAAGGGGGCCGGCTGTCTGCTCCCTACATGTCTGGCTTCACCGCGACCAGCATGGTACCCAGCAAGCGCTCATCAAATGCCTCTGGGGACTGTGTTAAACTGACTATGTAGTTCTTCAACTAACTGCTTCACCACGGAGTGTTAGGGTTCCCTCTGAGCCGGCGCCAGCAGCTAGCCAGGTTAAATGACACTCCAGCCAGAAATACCCAACAGGCCATAAGTTAATAAGCAGTGGGAACCAAACCCAACCAGAAATTCTGCCCTGATTAGGATCCTTAGAATAGCTCTCAAATAGCTACTCGGGAGGCCTGACTTCCGCCCCCAGGTTCTACTTCTCCAGTATCTTCCGAGGTCTGGAGAGGCTAGAAATGGGAAGGTTTCATTTTTGAAAGGAGCAAGTCAGGTAGGCTGTGTAGACAGGTCTACACTCGCTGTTTACCCCGTCTCTCCCTGACACCTGTGACCAGGTTGGGGCAGGGTGTGGCCACGACAGCAGGCTTCTTGCTCCACACATTCTGAACGGTCCTCTGAATGCAAAATGCCATCGGGCGAGTCCACTCTGCCTCCAATGAGCTGTCCTCCCAGATTTCCTTCTCTGGCCGCGGCTCCTCCCCCGGGCGCCACCCAGACCTGTGCTGTCCGCGCGCGCAGTTCAGCGCCCGCCTTCACCCCGTGCCTTCTCCCCTTCTCCGCACTTCTTTCATTTTCTCTCCCCCCAAGCCCCCGGACCGACCGTCTCCAGTCTCCATCTTCCCAGCCCTTCTCCTCCGGGTCCTGGCCTCCTACGAAGCCACACCCTTGCGGACCAGCGCCCGGGGGGAGTTTGATAATTGACTTAAGGTCAACAAAAGGAAAAAAGTGAGCTCGGAGACGCCGGAGCACAGGCTCCTCCGGCGGAGCTGAGAAGGGCTCCCGGCACCGGCCCCGACCTGCTGGGACGCCCGGCCGGACCTCGCCCGGCCCGCGGGGAGCACGGAGGGACGCGCCGGCGGCCGCAGGTGCGGGCGGGCTGGGGGGCTGGCGGCGGGCTGGGGGGCTGGCGGCGACGGCGGCCAGGGCGGCCCGGCCCGGCCCGGCGCGGGCGGGCGGCGGGAGGGGCGGCCAGCGCGCGGGTGGCGGTCCCGCGCTCCTCCGCCCGGCGGGCTCAGCTGCGAGGGCCCGGTGTCCGGTGTCGGGTGTCCGGTGTCGCCGCGCCGGCAGGAGAGCGGCGGCGCAGAGAGCGGGCCGGTGGTCGCGGTGAGGGGCGCGCGGGCAGCTCCGGGCCGCGACCCTCGGGGGAGCGCCCCGGGCTGCCGGGGAGGGAGCGCCTGGGGGTCGCGGGCGGGGAAGGCGGCGCGGCCCGTGCGCCCCGGACGCCCAGGGCAGCCCCCGATCCCGTGGGCGCGGGCTGCGCTGGGGGGCCGCGCGGTGACCTCCCCCCGCGCTAGGGTTCGCGAGGGCGCCCTTGGGGTGGCGCCCGGGGCACCGGGGAGTCGCTGCAGGTGCGCGCAGAGTGTCTTTCTCTCCCCAAGAGTCACAGGAAAGAGGCGACGGAGCGCGCCTTTCTTTCTAAACTTAAGAGTCCGCTCAACCCTAAAAGCTTTGTTGGATGCCTGCTTAAGAGGAACAATGACTTGGATACAGGTTTTTTATTTTTATATTTTTCAGTGAAGTAAGTGGAATCAATGCGGGCATAGATCTGGCATGAGTGAAATTTCTAGATAAACCCGTGTGCAGTGATTTAAAATTTCTGAAGAGTGTTACATCATCTTTACAGAATTTACCAAATTGATGTCGCCCCCCCCAATTCATTTTATCCTCAAAGAGAACCTTTGTGCGGGTAGATTAATAACGCAAAGTTGAATGAGATAACTGAAAGTCTGAAAACAGCTATTTTTACCATTAAAATTATAATGTCCATATCACAATATTTTTATGATTAATTAGGCTGGTTTTTTTTTTTTTTTTTTTTTGGGTGCTCAATCATGTCAGACTCTTTGTGACCCCATGGACTGTAGCCCCCCTAGGCTTCTCTATCCAGGGAATTTTCTAGACAAGGATACTGGAGTGCCTTGCCATTTCCTTCTCCAGGGGATCTTCCGGACCCAGGGATCAAACCCAGCTCTCTTGCATTTCCTGCATTGGCAGACAGATTCTTTACCACTGCACCACCCTTTCGGGTAAGGTCTCAGAGTCATTAAAAATACAAAAAGTCCTCTAAAAAAAAAAAATCATTGTTTAGAGGACAGTGGCCCTAAACCCCAGTAAAGTATGAGCAAGTATGAGAGCCAGGCCGCACCTATGGGAGTCCTGGAAGACAACTGTGACCCATTAGAAATTTACTTTTGGAAAAAGTAGCAGACGGGGACATGTTGCTAGTCATTTTTGTCTTTTAAGAAAAGTATTGCACAGGAAGAAGCTGAGTTAGCCCAGCTTTCCTTTTTACTGGGTCTTGAACGGGGCAGCCCGCTGCACTCGGTGCGCCAGGCTCAGTCACAGCACTGATTCAGGGGGTAAAATAGGGGAAATCCTGACCAGTTGATTTCCTCCTTTCTGCTTCCTCCACCCTGGCTCCACTTGCCTCTGTAAGTCCCCGCTGGATGGTGTGGCACAGACCTCAGGTTACAGAGTCACATTCAGGCTCCTTTCACGGTGAGGAAAGCCAGCGCGGGTATGTGAAGTGACACCCAGCCCGGCAGAGGCAGGGCTGGCCTCCCGGGCCGCCGGCGCTGTGTTTGAGGTTCCTGCTGCCGGGGCCCAGCCTCAGCGTGGCATGCAGTGTGCTTGTATTTCAGCAGCCTCGCCCCGCAAGATTCTTGTCAGCGGGACCCCCAAGTTTTCTTTGAGGATAGGGGGAGGCCAGTGTCTTTCCCTGAAGGTCCACTAATTACCTTTAATGCAAAAAAAAAAAAACCATGTTTGGGGGAAACTGCGCAAGATTGAAGCTGTGAGAGCTTGGACCCGTCATCCCCGCGGTACAGAACCGCCCTTCCCCCTGGTCAGTCTCCGCTGCTGGTCTGTTCCCCGGGGGCTGTGGATGGAGCTGCAGGTGGATGCTGTGGACATTGCTCTGTGTGAATACCGTGAACCCCGCGTGTCAGTCACTTCCCGCTGTCCTTCCTGGGGTGGGGGCTTTTCCGTACCTGCCCTCCTCTAAGGCCAACTTGCAGAGATGAGGCTTCTGCCCCCGAGAGGGTCAACCCTGCCTCACGCACTTTGGGTTCAGCATTTCCACTGCTGCCAGAACTTGCTTCTAAAACGTCACCTGCAGTTCCCCATCCCGGTGATGGTCTGATTCTGAAAGGTGAAAGTTAAAGTCGCTCAGTCATGTCTGACTCTTTGTGACCCCATGGAACAGTCCATGGAATTCTCCAGGCCAGAATACTGGAGTGGGTGGGTAGCCTTTCCCTTCTCCAGGGCATCTTCCCAACTCAGGGATCAAACCCAGATCTCCCGCATTGCAGGTGGAGTCTGTACCAGCTGAGCCAAAAAGGAAGCCCAAGAATACTGGAGTGGGTAGCCTATCCCTTCTTCAGGGGATCTTCCTGACCCAGAAATCGAACTGGGGTCTCGTGCATTGCAGGAGGAGTCTTTACTAATTGAGCTACCGGGGAAGCCTGATTCTGGGCTCCCGGCAAACTCCACGCCCCTGACTTGGAGCCAGACGGCCGGGGACACCCACTCCATCGTCTTGTAGGAAATGGGGATGGTAAGGGGCTGAACTCCAAGGCTGGGATGAAGATTCGTTAGTTACTGCCTTCACCGCTCACGGTCGTGGCTGCGGCTGGGGTCAGCGTCTGAGACCAGGGGTGCGCCGGGTGGGGAGGGGAGAGCGGATCCAGCCCTTTCAGGGTTTTCCTGTTTAGGCGCTGCCTGCCCTGTCCCTGTTGCTGGGAGTCGCCCAATTCCAGACTGGGGAATAGAGCGGAAGCTTCCAGCTTCCCTGGGCAGCTCCTCTCCCCTGTGTTTTATTTCTGTGAAAGTCAACCCCTGGTCAAGAAATCTCCCAGCGTAAGGACCTTTACTGGAATGTCATGTATAGCTTTTATTATGTTGAGGTATGTTCCTTCGGAATGTCAAGGACTCATCGACTTTGGCTTCTTAGCACTTGCTGTCCAGCACTGGAGTCCAGTGAGCTGAGGACTTTCTTCTTCCTGCCGTTCTGACGCCTACAGACAAGAGCTCAGCCTCTGGAAACCCCCCTCAAATGTGGATTTAGTTGAGCTCCTCTCCTGGAGACCCCAGAGTCAGGAACGCATCGCAGCACATCAGTGGTGTGGCCGTTAGAGCCTTTGAGGGTCGCCTCAAAGCAAAATACAAAGCTAGCCAGGCAGCCTGGGGCTGCCTGTGGGTGCCCTCCCATGCCAGCCCGGGTAGGCAGCCCTGGAAGCCCTTCTCAAGAACTTTTGCCCCAGGTGTAAAAGACTCCAGCCCCGCAAAGATGCTGAAACAGATCCTGTCGGCGTGGCTGACTGAGTTAGAGTCGGACGATGCCTTTAATTCTTTTAAAAATTTCTCTTTAACGCTGTGTTCCATTTGAGCCGCGCGGGTAGTTGGATGCAGCAGATGGCAGGATGCAGATGGCGGGCGTCGTGGCAGCCTCAGTGAAGGTCCCTGCTACACAGGGCACGTTAGTGAATGGAACTCCATGTTGGTACTCAGAGCACCCTGAGTACCCTGGCTGTGGGGCTGTTGCTTGTGCTTCTCTGAAAAAGCTGGTGTAAATGCAGAAACAGCTGTGCAAGGAGGCGGAGCGGGAGTGAAGCTGCAAGAGCCTCCCGGCGTGAGAGGAGTGCGGCGGCCTGCCTGGGAGATGGGCCGGGGTGACCGGGTGACAGGCCTGGACTGACCGGGAGACGGGCCGGGGGTGACCGGCCATGGGCTTGGGAGGGCCGCCGTGTGGCTGAGCGACTGGTCTGAAGCTTAAGAGCCTTTGAACTTAGTTTGGAGAAAGAAGATATTTGAGAGGGCGTGGCCAGATGATGGGATTGTTAGTCCGTTTCTTAGAACATAGGTGATCCTGCAGAGTTGAAATAAATAAGCTTTTTGTGGATTTCTTACTATATTGGAACAAATTAAGCATTCTGTTTTTCTCCTCAGAATGGAAATGTGTACATCATTTTCTCCTAATGACAAAAATATGAAGGTTTGCTATATTTTTTGAAAATAGACCAAATGGAAACGTGTGCAGTAGAACACGTCTGCTGAGGAGTAGGTGCCCCTGTGCAGTCAGCTGTGTGCTCAGGCCCAAGGCTCCCCCATCTGAGAAACTGTCTTACAGAGCGAGGACCTTTTGTGATGAGCCTGGTCACCCCTTCAGTTCAGTTCAGTTCAGTTGCTCAGTCATGTTTGACTCTTTGCAACCCCATGGACTGCAGCACGCCAGGCCTCCTGTCCATCACCAACTCCCGGAGCGTGCTCAAACTCAATTCCATTGGGTCAGTGATGCCATCCAACCATCTCATTCTCTGTCATCACCTTCTCCTCCTGCCTAAATCTTTCCCAACATCAGGGTCTTTTCCAAGAAGTCAGTTATTCATATCAGGTGGCCAAAGTATTGGAGTTTCAGCTTCAGCATCAGTCCTTCCAGTGAACACCCAGGACTGATCTCCTTTAGGATGGATTTGTTGGATCTCCTTGCAGTCCAAGGGACTCTCAAGAGTCTTCTCCAACACCACAGTTCAAAAGCATCAATTCTTTGGCTCTCAACTTTATTCACAGTCCAACTCTCACATCCATACGTGACCACCGGAAAAACCATAGCCTTGACTAGACGGACCTTTGTTGGAAAAGTAATGTCTCTGCTCTTTAATATGCTGTCTAGCTTGGTCGTAGCTTTTCTTCCAAGGAGCAAGTGTCTTTTAATTTCACGGTTCCTCCAGTTTATCTGGTCTGTAAATTTAGACCCTGTGAAATTAGGGTATCTGGAAAAGGCACGCCTAAACCCTGGTGCCCTTCCAAAACGCACGTGAGTGCCCTCTCCTGCTCTGCACGGCTTCCGTGGTTCTCGTGAGTTGTCTAAACACTGAACGGTCCTTCTGTGAAGATGACAGCACATAATTGTGTGTATTAACTGCCACTTGTAAGGGAAAAAGGGAAAATTGCATTATGATCTAATTTTTATTTCTTCTTTATTTCTTCCTTAAGCCTGGCTTGAGTTTGGGTGGGTAATTCTCTGAAATCTCAAAAACAGTGTTTGCTTTTGAAGTACGTTGTTTGGAGAGAGGCTTTTAATTTCATCCCTGCCTTTGTCTCTTTAACTGTTTTTAGCTGTGGACGTGGTGGTTTGTTGAGCTCGGAGGTAATCGCATGTTTGCTTAGTTGGGAGAAGGCCAAGCCTCTGTTAATTTTTTGTTTCCCTGAGAGTGACCGGTAAAAAGTTAGGGTTTATTTTTTTGTTTTTTTGTTAAAGTATCTTTGGAAATTACAGGATACAGGTTACACAAAGCTCTTAACAAAGCTTGCCTGAAATAAAGGCGGGTCTGTGTTTCCGCCAAGCTTACTCCTAAGCCCGTCCTGGCCTCTGTACCGTCTAACACGGTTGCCTCTTGGCGGTTGCTCTTTGCAGGTTCATGAGTGGCGTTTTGGACAGGGGGCCCGGTGTGGGAACCCAGAGCCAGTTCGCTGAACTGCCGCCGTCCCAGCCCCACGAGCATCTAGGAAGGCCTGTGGGTGCCCCCCCGTGCCAGCCCAGGGGAGGCAGCCCTGGAAGCCGTTCTCAAGAACTTTTGCCCCAGGTGTAAAAGACTCCAGCCCCGCAAAGATGCTGAAACAGATCCTGTCGGAGATGTACATAGATCCTGATCTGCTGGCAGAGCTGAACGAGGAACAGAAACAGATCCTGTTCTTCAAGATGAGGGAGGAGCAGGTCCGCCGCTGGAAAGAAAGAGAAGCAGCGATGGAAAAACAGGAGTCCCTGCCAGTGAAACCCAGGCCGAAGACAGGTAAGCGGAGCTCGCTCCTCCCGGAGCCCCCGCGGCGGGCGGCCTCCCCGCTCGTTTGCATGGCTCACACTGGTCAGCAGCTAGCCACGCTGGAGGCCCGGTTTGGCAGGCGGACCCTCAGTGTTACTGAGCTTTTCATGGCGCAGTTGATCAGCCTGAAGCGTGCGCGCGCACACACACACAGACAGACAGACACACACATGAGCAGCAATACTCTGGAGTGGTGAGGCTGAGAGCAGATGGCTTTCTTGAAACTGGCCTGACCTTAAGCTGCAGTAAAAAGTCACGTGGAGCTGAACTCGAGGGGCATGCAGGAAGGGTCCACCTCCTCTTATCCCAGATGCCTGGTATTCTGCTGTGCTGGACAAGTCGCTCAGTCATGTACAATTTGCGACCCCATGGACTGTAGCCCGCCAGGTTTCTCTGTCCATGGAATTCTCCAGGCAAGAATATTGGAATGAGTAGCCTATCCCTTCTCCAGGGGATCTTCCTGACCCAGGAATCCAACCAGGGTCTCCTGCATTGCCGGCAGATTCTTTACCAACTGAGCTTCCAGGGAAGCCCCTGGTATTCTGCTACCAGCATGCAGAGTCTTTATGTCTGCACCTTTCTAGAAATGCTGTTTCCATTCGGTAGACTCTGAGAGATGTTTCTTTGAGTCTTCTGTTTTTAGGGACATTCACTTTCAAGATGCAAATACAAAAGGAAAAAAGTCATAATGCTAATTTTTTAGTGTGAGTTCACCTTTCAAATGTACTACCTCTTCCTGACCCAAGGAATCCCTGCTAGCTTGGCCGCGTCTTTGGGACCATAGATGAGGAGGAATTCTCTGTATATCAGGGTTAAAGCATATACACACAGAGACATGGGAAAGCGCGCCTTAGCGCACACACACACCCATCCACACACTTTTTGTTATGGACGAATACCTATGTTGTTGGAAAAAAACAGTTTTCAAGGTCACTTACAGAGAGGCATTCAAAGATCAATTTCTCTTCATTTTTCATTAAGCCAGGAAAAATAAATTTGACAAAACAGTTCAGGGTTTCAAAGATTGAGAAAATTAATCTCCCTTCTTTGCAGAGACTCAAAAGACAAGTCAGTTTAGTGACCTTTTTCTTGCACTGTCTTATATTAAAACCTGTTTTATAGTGATATGGAAGTAAATATGAGTACTTCACTTATTATTATCACCAATAGAAGCTATTTATTAAACCCCTGTTTTGTCAGACACCATGCAAAGCTCTTTTACATATATTACATGTCATCTTCACGGTATTTCTCCAAAACAGGTATCAGTGGTCCTGTTTTACATGGAGAAGTGCAGTAATACATGCAGGGTCACACCCCAGTTGGTACCCAGGTCCACTGGATTTCACAGGACTCTGCACTCTCCAAGGACATCCTTGGTTTTCCTTCTAGTGGTAACATGTCCAAACTGAAGCATGAGCCTGTGTCTTTCCAATCTGGCTTCTCCATTTCCTTGCATCCTTTGGTCTGAGTTAACCAAGTACAGCGGGGCCTCCTGGCACCGTATCAGTTGTGAACGTGACTCACAGACGTGGTGGGTGGCTGTGAAGACTGAGGCCGCAGAAGGGCTATGTCCCCTGGAATCAGTGGTCTGGAGCTCTTTGAGAGACTTCGGGTTTCTCACGTTTGCTGAGTTGGTCTTCTCCTGGTGATATAAGATGAAGTTCTTTGCTCACATTCTTCCTTTGCAGGTTGTAGGTTTTTCCCTTTCGTCTCTTTAAATGTATCATGCTACCCGCTTCTGTCCTTCAGAAAAGCCAGCTGCTTGCCTTATGGGACTCCCTTGTATGTTATTTGTTGCTTCTCCCGTGCTGCACGCTCAGTCACTTCGGTCGTGTCCGACTCTTTGTGACCCCATGGACTGTAGCTCTCCAGGCTCTTCTGTCCTTGGGAGTCTCCAAGCAAGAATACTGGAGTGGGTTGCCATTTCCTTCTCCAGGGGATGAAGGGTTGGGTCCCTAGTTTGAGTGCAGAGAGAACGCAGAGGACGTAACCGTTCACCTAAGAAATTGTGACAGTGGTGGACCCTTCGAAAAGGAAACGACGAAAATTATAAGAGATAGAGATTAAAAACACTAAAATTAATGTCACTCAGAACCATACAAGGAGAAACCCAAGTAGGACAGACCGTCACCAGGGGTTGGAGAAACCTTCGTCCCTGACCAACATTCCTTCTGTCAAAAAGACGTCTACCCCTACCACACCCCACCATTACACTCACTACCCCTCAGTAACGTCGGACCTCTAACCACTGAGGACGAGAAACCTTGCTACACGTAAAGGACCCGACCTCACTGACGAAAGAAAGGGTCCGATCCCCTCAAAAGTCAATAATACAGACGTGTATAAAAGAGTCCGAGTGAGAGACAGAGAAAAGGAAGACCCGGGAGATTACGATTATGATCACGGAACTACAACAGGGGTTCCAGAGAACTGGACAGGAGTAAAGGAAGGTAGGACAAAAGACGAGTCGTCGTCGTCAAAGGTGACGAGGTAGAAGGTCACGTGACTAGGTGAGGACATAGCAAATCAGATGATAACTAAGGAAGGCCACATAAAAAGTAAAATCAATAACATAAGAGGAAGAGACACACAAGAAATATAAAAGATTGAGAAACAAATTTTTAGGGTCGAAGAACGAGACACGTATGGACGACAGGAGGACTCAAGAAAGTAGTAGAAATGTTCGTGACGGGACTTGAGAAAGAACCCATCTTTCGAATAGAGGTGACGAAAATCAAGAAGACCCCAAAATAGCAGAAGGAAGTAGACCTTGCACAAGGAGACGACGGAGCAAAAAAAGAAAGAAAAAAAAAAAAGATCTAACAATAAACATAAAAATGTTTATCGACCAGACCTCTGGGCACGACCGAAGGACCTCACTTCCCGGTCACAGACGGGCGACCACACCTCTCAACCCAGAACCAGGAGACCACCCGTTCCGTGTCAGGTCTCCACACAGATCTCAGTCGACACCCGAGTCCTTCAGGAATCCCGGACGAGTACCGACCCCGACCCAAGGTTCGTCAATCAACAAACCGGACTCCGGAGAGTCGTACCGTTGCCTGCAGGCTGTTGGGTGGGACCGGGTCTTGGCACTAATGAGCTAAGATGGAAGCTGCCAGCAGCTGTGTCCTCGTGTCCTCACGACAGAAGGTCCCCAAATATGTTTGCCTCCAGGATTCATGGCCCCAGGGTGACACATAGCCATCCACGCTTCCCTGGGAGACGCTCCAAAACCGACAGATAGGTCTTGCCCAGACTCCTATCAAATTATTGCTTTTCACCCTGGGCCCGGTGTGTGTGTGAGTTCATGTGCGCCCTTTAAGACTGAAGTCTCTATTTCCCCCACCCCTGTGGGATTCCCAGAATTAAGCCCCGCTGGCTTTCAAAAGCCAAATGTTCTGGGGGCTCATCTTTCCAGATGAGCGGGACCCCTGGGCTGGGAAGCCTGACCTAGGGCTCAGAACTCTCGCTCCGGTGGGAGAAGCTCCAGTCTGTGGGTTGTCCACCTTGGGGTATCTCTCACTGTGCTATCTGTCTCACCACGGTTCCTTTTATATGTTTTTGGTTGGAGGAGATCTTTTCTTGTAGGTTCTGGTCTTTTTCATGGATGGTTTTTCTGCAGATAGTTGCGATTTTGGTGTTCTCATGAGAGGAGGTGAGCCCAGGGCTTTCTGCTCCATCATCTTGCCCGGGCTCCTGTTGATTTTTTAATAGGGTGGCTAGAAAATGTACAATTACAGGCAGCGCTCCCATTGGACAGCACTGCTCTAGACTGTAAACCCGGCCCCAATCAGTGCCGATTGAGCTGCTGGAGTGTCAGACCCTGAACTCTGTGCTTAAGTCTATTATCTCATGAAATCATCACAGCCAAGCCTGGAGCTGAGTTACTTTCACATTTCACAGGTGAGGGAAGGGAGATTGAGGGACCTTAACTGACTCGCCCAGGGCAGCAGCCGGTCAGTGACCCTGGGTCTGACTCTCCCATAGCTGGCACTGTTAACACACGTTGCCCCTTGTTCAGCCTACCTGGCGCGTCGAGCTTACCTGGAGCTTGGTAACGGTTGCCGTTGTCTGCGCCTGCCCTGCACACGTCTGAACGTGTGCTTGTGTGGGTGTTCTCCCGTGGAGCCTTTATTCCGTAAGCTTTTTTTTCTGGTCATGCACACAGAGGAGGTCTTTACTTGGTAGAGGCTGCCCAGCAATAGACACCCCTCCAGCTGGTGGGAACTTCTCGCAAGAAGCCAGGCTCTGGTTACCATGAGCAGTGACTGAGACGCTCCGCGTGCACCCTTGGAACAGGCCTTGTGAAATTTCACTTGTGCATTCTCAGACGAGCTCCTTTATGCAGAGCCTTCCCTCTTCAGTGGAACGACGACAGAGCCCTGGGATATGGCATCTGCCGTGCCTGCTCCCCTCCTGACCCAGCACGGTGGCCTCCGTTGCTGGGCTCAGTCCCCAGCTCAGGTGATTTCTCAGCCGGCTCTCACCCTGTGAGCTGCCTCTGAGCCTCTTCACGTCGTGGTCCCTCGCTGTCCCCATGACTCTTGTCTTTTACGTTTCTGCCTGACCCTGAATACCTGTGTTCCCCAGGGGAGCCTCACTCTACCCTGGTGGTTGGTAAGCTTCAGGTGGGATTGAGGGTCCCTTAGACTCCGTGGAAAACTTACTGAAAGCTTGGACCAGGAAAATCCATACAGAGGGCATTTGCTGCAGAGTTTCCCAATGTTGACAGATTCCCTGAGCCTCATTCACAGACTCCCCTGACTAGGTCAGGGTCTCTGTACTCCCTCCCTAGGGCACCTTTTCTTCTCTTTATGGAATCTCACACCTGTATTTCGAATCCAGACCTCTTATCTGAGCTTTGGTCTCATATCAGCATCTCTGCTCAGAAGACCCTTGGGCCCTTGATGCAAAACCAGGTTCTTCAGCATCATCCCAGCTCTCTCTCCCCCACCCGCCGAGGCCTGCTGCTGCCTCTCAGTCTCCACCATGATCTGCAGCCCGCTTTCCTTTGAGTCACCAAAGCCGGAAGCCTGGGAGTCCCCTGGTTACCCCCTGTCTCAGCACATCCCATTGCTCCATCCCACGGAGGTTCTGCCTACCACCCTGGGGGTCTGTTAGCAAGTGCCAGGCCCTTGTGTTGATGTCATCTCATTTAATCTTTGTAAGAATCCAGGGAAGTGAACGTTGCCCGCCGCCTGATTCTTACAAATAAGGAAACAGACTTGGAGAAAGTGATGTGGGCAGGTCACCGGTGGAGTCCGGGTCAGATCTGAGTCTGCTCTGAGACGCCGGTCCCAGTCCGCCCTGGGCTCACTCTAGGCTGGATAGTGTGACGGCCTTGGGTCTCACGTGTGGAGTGCTGGACTCAGATGCCCACTCGGATGTTCCCTCTCACCCCCTGGAGCCAGCCGGCCTCCCCGCCGAGTGACCTACTCACTTGTCTGTGCCACCACCTGCTGCCCGGGACGGTGGCGCCCTGTGGGTTCGCCAGATCCCTTTCTGTCCCTTTTGTCTCTAGAATAAATATTTTCAAAGGTTTAGAACACAGACTCACAGAGTTATTACCCGCACTACCTTCAGGGAAGTCCCCATAGGACTGGGCCTTACTGTGCTAAATTGCTTCAGCCGTGTCCGATTCTTTGTGACCCTATGGACTGTAGCCCTCAGGCTCCTCTGTCCATGGGGATTCTCCAGGCACAAATACTGGAGGGGGTTGCCGTGCCCCCCTCCAGGGGATCTTCCCGACCCAGGGATTGAGCCCGCATCTCCTCTGGCTCCGGTATTGCACGCAGATGCTTTACTGCTGAGCCACCAGGGATGCCCAGGACTCGGTCTTCACTGAAACGCTGGCGCTGTCCTGCTCTGCAGGGCCGAGACGGTGACCCCGTACCCAGCTCGCTCAGCAGAGCCCTGCAAACATTCATTTCCTGCCATTCCTGTTGGTGGGTTTCCTTTTTTTGCTCTCAAAGGTATTTCAGTATTTCAGTGCATCAGAGGTGACTCTAAACACAGGTTTTACTGCCTCACAGTCAGGTAAGGAATTCTGTTTCCATTGCACCAGCTCTACAATCCCAGACAAGGAACTTACCCTCCCTGAGCCTCAATTTCCTCATGGCCGAGTAGGGTTACTAACAGCCTCGGTGGTGCTCTACATATTTCAGGGCAGACCTGGCATGGCATTGGTCGGAAAGAACGTGGCCGTAGCACCCAAATCCCAGAGACCCTGCCAGCCAGGCATCTGCCCTCTGGTTTCTGGGTCAGAGGTGAGTGACCACGAGGAGCGGCCAGAGTGGTGGGCAGTTCCTTGGGTGTTGCGAGTTCAGGCGGCACATGGACGCTACAGCCCAGGGTCGGTGGAAGGCGCCTATGTGCCCAGGAGTGGGGTTTCTGGGTCATATGGTAGCTTTAGTTTTTTAAGGAACTTCCATACTGTTTTCCATAGTGGTTGCCCCAACTTTGGCTCCCACCAACAGTGTTGCTGGGTTTCCCTTTCTCCACACCCTCGCACCATTTATTATTTGTAATCTTTTTGATGATGGCTGTTCTGACCATTGTGAGCTGATACCTTATTGTAGTTTTGATTTGCAGTTCTGTAATAATTAGTGATGTTCAGCATCTCTTCATGTGCCTGTTGGCCATATGTATGTCTTCTTCAGAAAAACATCTGTTTAGGTTCTCTGCTCACAATTTGATTGGGTGGTTTTTTGTTTTGTTTTGTTTTTGCCGGGAATGCAGGAGACCTGGGTTCGATCCCTGGGTTGGGAAGATCCCCTGGAGAAGGAAATGGCAACCCACTCCAGTACTCTTGCCTGGAGAATCCCATGGAGGGAGGAACCTGGTAGGCTACAGTCCATGGGATCGTGAAGAGTCCGACACGACTGAGCGACTTCACTTTCACTTTTGTTTTTGGTATTGAGCTGTGTGAGCTGTTTGTTTATTTTGGAAATTAAGCCTCGTTGGTCACATTGTTTGAAAATATTTTCTCCCGATCCATAGGTTGTCTTTTCATTTTGTTGATGGTTTTCCTTTGCTGTGCAAAAGCGTCTAAGTTTGATTAGGTCCCATTTGTTTATTTTTGCTTTTATTTCTTTTGCCTTGGGAGACTGAGCTAGGAAAAAAGCTACAACTTATGTCAGAGAATGTTTTGCCCGTGTTCTCTTCTGGGAGTTTTGTGGTGTCGTGTCTGACGGTTGTGGACTCTTGGTTGGTCCCTCAGACCAAGAACATGGAATTAATCCTTTTTGAGCACTTGTCTGTGAGTTCAGACTCATCGCCTCTGTTTTATCAAAGAGGAAACTCAGACTGGAGAAATAAAGTGCCGTAGACACTGGGATTTTCGTACAGCTTTCTGGAGTTATGCAACACAGGCCCTCCACGTAAACCCCTTCGCTGGGCATCCGGGGCCTGTGCCAGGCAGGCCCCCGCTCCTCGTGTGACCTCAGCCCACGGTCAGGCAGCTTCTCAAGCCTCGTCAGCTCTGGCGGAGACCCCGGTTCCATGTGCCCCCTCGCCAGTTCCCGTCCCTGGGCTTCGGTCACACTGTTCCTCCTGTCCAGCACCAAACCCACTCTGTTCTCTGTCTAAATTCCATACCCAGCCTCCCTAGCTGAACGCCAGGAACTTCTTATTTCTTCTCTGTCCTTTCGAAGCTCCCTGCCTTCTCTGAGTCCTTGTTGGACGTAATCTCGCCTGGTCACAGAGTACGTCCCCCTGCCCACCAGACCCCATCGCTAACGCTTTAATACCCCTCCCTCAGCCAGGTGGCTCAGACGGTAAAGAATCTGCCTGCAGGTGACCCAGATTTGATCCTTGGCTTGGGAAGATCCCCTGGAGAAGGGAATGGCAACCCGCTCCAGTATTCTTGCCTGGAGAATCCCATGGACAGAGGAGCCTGGCGGGCTGCAGTCCATGGGGTCCTAAGACACAGCTGAGTGACTAGCATCATCACTGTCTCAGTCCTGCTACTTGCGTAACTAACTAGTGGTCCAGCGCCTGCCTCCTTCAGCTGGAACGTGGGTCCCTGAGAGCCGGGACTGGTCTGTTTTGTTTGCATGTCTGTAGCGCATCCACCTCGGGGCCTGGCACGAAGTAGACAGGTGGCGAAGTTCATCAAGTCGGTGACCAGCCGCCCTGTCCTCCTCTCCCAGGCCCCGGTGACCTGCAGGAGGGTGTCTCACCCCGCGCACCCCGCAGCACCCAGCTCTGCACCCCGCCAGCCTTAGGGACGCCGTGGCAACGTCGTGGGAGACAGCCCTCCCTGTCTTGGCACAAAGCCGGGGGCGCCAGGCCGACACTCCCTTTCCTAGAATGACCCCCTCCCTGGGTTCGGGGAGCTGTGTGGGCCCCCCGAGGAGCCCAGTGTCTCTGCCCCGAAGGAGAGGGGCCACTCAGACCAAGAACATGGAATTAATCCTTTTTGAGCACTTGTCTGTGAGTTCAGACTCATCGCCTCTGTTTTATCAAAGAGGAAACTCAGACTGGAGAAATAAAGTGCCGTAGACACTGGGATTTTCGTACAGCTTTCTGGAGTTATGCAACACAGGCCCTCCACGTAAACCCCTTCGCTGGGCATCCGGGGCCTGTGCCAGGCAGGCCCCCGCTCCTCGTGTGACCTCAGCCCACGGTCAGGCAGCTTCTCAAGCCTCGTCAGCTCTGGCGGAGACCCCGGTTCCATGTGCCCCCTCGCCAGTTCCCGTCCCTGGGCTTCGGTCACACTGTTCCTCCTGTCCAGCACCAAACCCACTCTGTTCTCTGTCTAAATTCCATACCCAGCCTCCCTAGCTGAACGCCAGGAACTTCTTATTTCTTCTCTGTCCTTTCGAAGCTCCCTGCCTTCTCTGAGTCCTTGTTGGACGTAATCTCGCCTGGTCACAGAGTACGTCCCCCTGCCCACCAGACCCCATCGCTAACGCTTTAATACCCCTCCCTCAGCCAGGTGGCTCAGACGGTAAAGAATCTGCCTGCAGGTGACCCAGATTTGATCCTTGGCTTGGGAAGATCCCCTGGAGAAGGGAATGGCAACCCGCTCCAGTATTCTTGCCTGGAGAATCCCATGGACAGAGGAGCCTGGCGGGCTGCAGTCCATGGGGTCCTAAGACACAGCTGAGTGACTAGCATCATCACTGTCTCAGTCCTGCTACTTGCGTAACTAACTAGTGGTCCAGCGCCTGCCTCCTTCAGCTGGAACGTGGGTCCCTGAGAGCCGGGACTGGTCTGTTTTGTTTGCATGTCTGTAGCGCATCCACCTCGGGGCCTGGCACGAAGTAGACAGGTGGCGAAGTTCATCAAGTCGGTGACCAGCCGCCCTGTCCTCCTCTCCCAGGCCCCGGTGACCTGCAGGAGGGTGTCTCACCCCGCGCACCCCGCAGCACCCAGCTCTGCACCCCGCCAGCCTTAGGGACGCCGTGGCAACGTCGTGGGAGACAGCCCTCCCTGTCTTGGCACAAAGCCGGGGGCGCCAGGCCGACACTCCCTTTCCTAGAATGACCCCCTCCCTGGGTTCGGGGAGCTGTGTGGGCCCCCCGAGGAGCCCAGTGTCTCTGCCCCGAAGGAGAGGGGCCGTCAGAGCGAGACTCCCGTCAGGGCTGCTCTCTGACCGCCTTCCTTCTTGCCCCGGAGCCGCCGTCTCTCTGCGCCGCCCCCACCGTCTTAGAGGAACGGGCGCTCTGTCCTCCCCTTGGCTGCCCCTCCCCTCTGCCTCTCAGCCCCTCCTGTGTTCGCAGGGCTTCTGGATTCCTCTCCCCGGAGCAGGGCCTCCCCCAGCAGGAGTTACGGCCCCCGCGTGCCCTGCGTTACGCCCTCAGACACGGTCTGGGGGCAGCGTGTGGTGCTGTCCCGAGAGGGGCTGCGGGGACCCCGGGGCCCCTCCCGCCTCCCCTGGCTCTCGGCCACGCCGTCTCCAGCCACCTTCCTCCTGCTGCCAGAACTGTTGGCGGAGGGTTGTTAGGTGAAGACGGAGAGGTGGACACAGGGGAACATTCTGAGCTGCCCCAGAGCGGGCAGTACGGGGGCTTTGTGAGGGATGCCGGCGTCCCACGGCGAAGGAACCTGTGGGCCCCTCCTCAACGAGCCGGAGCTGACCTGGCCTCCCCAGCCAGGGCCACCTGGGACTGACCTTCCCACATACCTGCGTCCACCTGTGAGCACAGACTGACTCCTCCTCCCTGCCCCCCAGCATCCTGTTTCTTTTTAGTGATTCATTTACTTTTTGCCTGGGCGGGGTCTTCATTGCCGCTGGGCTTTTCTCTAGTTGCGGAGTGTGTTCTCATTGCAGCGGTTTCTCTTGTTGTGGTTCCCGGGCTCAAAGCCTCAGGCTCAAGACTTGTGGTGCACGGGCTTAGTGGCTCCGCGGCATGGGGGATCTTCCCGGCCCCGGGATAGAACCCGTGTCTCCCGCACTGGCAGGTGGATTCTTTACCCCTGAGCCCCCAGGGATGTCTTGACTGTCCTGAGAACGTTGTTGTACCCAGAGCATCTCCATAGCCCCGAGGGCAGAAGGCACCCCGAGGAAGAGCTAGGCTGGCCCCGAGTGGCCGCGTCCTCAGTCCACAGCAGGACGCTGGTTCTGCATCCGCTGGACGGAGACGCTTTCGTGAGAAGCTGGCCTCTGCTTCCTGCGACCCTTTCCCGGCCTGGCCTGCGTCCAGCAGCCACCGCACCCCCCCCCACCCCCCATCACACACCGAGCAGGACTGGCGAGCGTGTGTCCTTGGGCTCAGGCATGTGGACGAGGACGAGCTGAGGTCCCTCATGGCCCTGATGAGTCCCCTCCGGGACCTTCAGACTTAGGACTGCCCGCCCTGCGACTTCTCCAGGGGATGACCCACCATCCTGGGTGTCAGGAAGCCTGATGTGCCCATTGGAGGAGCAGGAGTTAGAAGGTAAATACAGCCGGTGCAACTAGCAGGGAACGGGGTTATTCTAGGAGCTTCCCCACGTCTCCCACTCCGGGTGTGTCGTCTATCACAGCTGCTGCGAGTCTCTCAGCTGCCACGCCCGATAAAAAGGGCACGTGCAGAACCCACACTCATCATGATTTAAAACAGACATTCCAGCCCCCACCCTGGAAGGGGCTGCTTGCTCAGAGCATGTTGGACGTGCTTCGCTTCGTCTGATCTTTAAATACTTGAATGGTGGAAAACCTCCTAACCCACGGCTGAAGATACTTGTTCAAACCAGATTCTTGTTTTGCTTGCAGACAACAGCAAATCCGTTCACTGGAAGCTGGGAGCCGACAATGAGGTCTGGGTCTGGGTGATGGGCGAACATCACCTGGACAAACCCTACGGCGTGATCTGTGATGAGATCCTCGCGGAGAGGGCGAGGCTGAAGGCTGAGCAGGAGACGCCGGAGCTCAGGTGTGGACCCGTGGGGCCGGGAGGGCCCAGCCAGGCCCAGGGGCCGCCGTGCTTCTTGGCTGATAGAGCCTGTGGGAGGGCCAGGTGGGCCTCGAGGGCACGCGGTGGTGTCCAGTTTCTGGAAAGTTCTCCCTTCCGACTCCGGGGGACCCCCTTCACTCACGAGGCCACCACGTCAGCTGTTCTGCGTCCCCACTGGGATGTCGTGGACGTGGTTCCCCAGTGACCCTGGGCTTCCCTAACGTTGAGCAAGAGCAGCACAGTCGTGGGAGTGAGTGAGGCTCCGGGACCCCCTCGGACTTCAGGCTCCCGGGCGGCCGCTGAGACCAGGCCCGATGGGGTCTGTCCACGCTGGGTGCTCAGGGCCGGGCCAGGAGTCTGCCGTCCAGGGGGAGAAACAGCGGCCACGCGGGCTGTGTGTGCGCTGTGACTCAGGTCAGCCTGGGGGCTCCCATCCTGATCCCAGGGGGAGAACCTGGGAAAGTAAGTAGTTTTCCAGCTGCAGGAGGTCAGGTGGGAGAAAGCAGGCAGGAGGTCCTCAGGACCCCTCGATAGAGTGTATTTGATACGTGGGATGCTGGTGAATCCTTCTGCGTGCTTGGGGTGCACGTGGGTGATGGGGGTGGTGCTCTCTCATGCCTTGAAGGCCAGATTTAGGACTCTGGATCTCATTCTGTGGACAGTGAGGAGGTGCTGGGTGAGGAAGTGACGGAATCACTGCAGACACAGGGAGGTCACGGGTGGCAGACACGGGGCAGGGCGTGGGTCGCCTCTGCCGGGTGCTAGGGTGGCTTCTGGGCCCCCCGCCCGTGAGTGTGGGCAGCCGTGCACGAGAGGAGAAACGGGAGCAGACGGGCCTCTGTTGTGAGCCTCAGGGCTGTGACTTCACAGCTGTAGGTGGGCGCGTAGGGAAAGGGACTCTGTGCTGCCGAGGACGCGAAGGCTGTGTGCTCTGTTCCGAACAGAAGGCAGGCCGTCCAGCTTCTGATTCGAGAGCCGGGCAGGCCTGGATTCCATCCTGGACGCCTCCGGGCCTTGGAGGTGGGATAACCGTTATCCTGAGGCTCTTATGGCAAAGCCAGGGTAACCGCACCCTCCCCGCAGGGCTGCTGTGAGAACTTGGTGCACGTCTTTAAATGCCTCGCAAGGGCTCAGCCTGCCATCAGCGCCGTTCACGGCGTTTGAACCTAGACATCCACTTGGGGGAAAGCTGTCTTTACTGCAGGATGTGTTTTGATAATTCCATGTTTGTTTCTCCTCAGAAACGCTCAGCCCAGAGAGCTCAGCAGCAGCTGGAAATCAAAGCCGCCGTCCTCCGAGGGGCGGGCGCCCGGCGCCGGGGAGACGGGGAACGGGAACGTGGGCGAGAAGGCGGCAGAGGCGGGGACGCCGGGCCGAGGCTGCGGGCCGCCTGCGCCCCTCGCAGAGCAGAGAGCGCCCGTGAGTCTTTCACGTCTGTGAACCGTGCGGAACTTCAC
Organism: Cephalophus harveyi; assembly: GCA_006410635.1. Taxonomy (NCBI): domain Eukaryota; kingdom Metazoa; phylum Chordata; class Mammalia; order Artiodactyla; family Bovidae; genus Cephalophus; species Cephalophus harveyi. Next base: position 279,528 of record SJYT01049442.1, read on the forward strand.
GCCGGGGAGACAGAGGTGTCGGGGCCCCGGGGCGTCAGGATCCTAAAGGGGCTTTTCTGGAAAAGGTTCCTCCCGCCTTGAAGGCCTGCGGTTATTCCTTAGGGGGATAGACTCACCTGCTTCCTCACAAGCCCCTTTTTCATGAGAGAAGGTGTGAGGAGAGAACTCTCAGTAGAAAACTGCATTGTTAAGACATCCCCAGGGGTATTTTTTTCCTGTTACATTTTTCTGTAATGGGTCGGCAGGGTCTTTCTTGAAGGGCCAGCCGGTGGACGGCGGAGCTCCTGGTCCCGTGGCCCCGGGACTGGCGTGCGCAGACCGCGGCCAACTCCCCTCACCAGGGCGGGCAGGGCCGGCTCTGGCGGTTAAGGCTGCGGTTTGCTGGGCCTGGGACACTGGCTCCTCCGGGATCTAGACTGTGCCCTCATGAGTCCCCCCCGCTTTACCCCAGTGATGGAGTGAAGGGTGGATGGGGCCAGACAGGGAGGGTCTTGTGGGTGACCTGTTGTGCAAGAATGGTTGGCAGTTGTCAATGATTTTTGAGCAAAGGGCTGACCTGATCCCTTTTGAGGACGAAGCGTCAGGGCCTGTTGGTTTCATAGGGTCTGCCTGGTGTGTGGAACAGCCATTGGCCTCCACACAACAAGAGCTCTGTCCTCGGAGCTAGAATGAATTCTCTGAGGTGTCAGGTCGTTTTCAAGAGCTCAAATGCAATTTGCTTCTGGGATTGTGGTTTGGAAGAATAATAAAACTAGATGATGAAGTTATTTCTTCTGCCAAGAACTTAATTACCCGGCGAGCTAGCAGGGGATTTGCAGCGGCCTGGCTTCTGTGAGGGCTCCGGCCCTCTGGCGTGCTGTGCGCTCTTTATTTCTTGGAGGAGGTTGAGCAGGGGTGGGGGGTACATGGAGAAGATCCCAAGATGGGTTGATTTACTCATTCAGTGAACAAGTACCGTTATGTACCAGGACTGAAATTACACTGTAGGAGTCAAAATGGGATCACTGCTGTTGAGGACTTCATAACCGAGGAAGCAAGAGAGACATCACATAAAGTGTCATTTCAAGTGGAAGCAGTGGTCCAGGGACCGGGGTGTGTTTCTGTGCTCTTAGCCCGGGGACGTGAGCATCACCAGGGCGGGCAGAATGGCTCTGCAGGGAACTCAGAGCTGGAGGTGACCGCACAGGGTGCCTGGGGCTGGAGGTTCCAGCAGAGAGACCACTGGGCAGGGCTGTGTGACGGGGGTGGCTGGCGTGCAGAGGCAGGGATGGAGTGAAGGGCGGGTGGGGCCAGAGGGGGAGGCTCTTGGGGGCGACCTGTTGTGCAAGAACGGTTGCCAGTTGTCAGTGATTTCTGAGTGAGGGGCTGACCTGAGCAGATTTGTTTTCAGAGGAACTGGCCATTCTTGCATCAGAGTAGGTCTTGCATTCTTGCATCAGATGGAGGTCTCTACCACAGGTTTCCAAGCTTGGACGCCTAGGGGCATGAAGGTGTCATCAGCATAAACAGGAACCAAATGCTGGAAGAGTTGCTGGTTTGTTTGTTTGTTAATGAAGGATAATTGCTTTACCATATTGTGCTGGTTTCTGCCATATGTCTGCATGCGTTAGCCATAAAGACTAGTCTGAGTCTGGTTTAGAAACATCAAGTATTTCTCATGCTCCTTGAGGTGGAGATATAAGTCGATTTTATATGTGTGCTTAGTCATGTCCAACTCCTTGCAACCCTTGGACTGTAAGCCCATCAGGCTCCTCTGTCCATGGGATTCTTCAAGCAGGAATACTGGAGTGGGTTGCCATTTTCTTCTCTAGCGTATCTTCCTCACCCAGGCATTGAACCCTGCATTGCAGGCGGATTCCTTACCGTCTGAGCCACCAGGGAAGCTGATTTTATATAAAATAATAAAATACACACATTTTGATTTAGAGTTTGCAAAGCTTTTTCTCATGGAATTATTTCATTTTACGATGAGTATGATTTCTGTGTGCACATGCACAGACTAACGCCCGAAGAGACTAATCTGCCCCCGAATCTCTGAAAGTCCTCGTTTTTGTATATCTGCCCTAACTCCCACTCCTGTCATAATTCCAATGTACAGATTCATTGTCTTCTCCAGATCTGCTCCTTGGGGAAGAATTCTGGTGAGAAGCCGAGACAATGCATGTTTCCAAAATGCAGTCCAGACTTCCGCTGTAAAGATTTCTGTGTTGCAGCCGTGACTTAACCATTGTTGCTCAGTCACTAAGTTGTGTCTGACTCTTTGTGATCCCATGGACTGATCACACCAGGCTTCCAGGCTTCCCTGTCCTTCACTGTCTCCCAGAGTTCTCTCAGATTCATGTCCACTGAGTGAGTGTTGCTGTTTAACCATCTCATCCTCTGCCACCCTCTTCTCCTTTTGCCTTCAGTCTTTCCCAGCATCAGGGTCTTTTCCAATGAGTTGGCTCTTTGCAGCAGGTGGCCAAATTATTGGAGCTTCAGCATCAGTCCTTCCAGTGAATATTCAGGGTTGATTTCCTTTACGATTGACTTATTTGATCTTGCAGTCTAAGGGACTCTCAAGAGTCTTCTCCAGCACCAAAATTTGAAAGCATCAGTTCTTTGGTGCTCAGCCTTTTTTGTGGTTCAGCTTTCACGTCTATACGTGACTTCTGGAAAAACCATAGCTCTGACTATAGGAACCTTTGTTGGCAAAGTGATGTCTCTGCTTTTTAATACACTGTCTAGGCTTGTCATAGCTTTTCTTCTAAGGAGCAGTCGTCTTTTAATTTCATGGCTGCAGTCCCTGTCTGCAGTGACTTTGGAGCCCAAGAAAATATATAAATTTAACCATAGTATCTATCAATAAAAGGATATTGTCATGTGTTTAAAATTTCATTGTCTACACAAGGCCTAAAATTTATTATGAAAAGAAAAACTATCAAGCATTCTAATTGAAATTTGTGATCATAATGCTTATCTGAATAACCATGGGAGGATTTAAAGAACAGTTGGTTTTCCAGAATCATAAAAAGCTTCAATCTTTGGCCGCCTGGGTGAGAAGAGCTGACTCATTGGAAAAGACCCTGATGCTGGGAAAAACTGAAGACAGCAGGAGAGGGGACGACAGAGGATGAGACGGTTGGATGGCATCACCAACTCAGTGGACAAGAATCTGCGCAAACTCCGGGAGACAGTGGAGGACCGGGAAGCCTGGTGTGCTGCAGTCCATGAAGTCACAAAGAGTCGGACACAACTTAGCGACTGAGCAACAGGAGTGGACTGGGTCTCTGCGTTTGTACCAGCCAGTGCCTTTTCAGCTCTTGTACCAGCCAGTGCCTTTTCAGCTCTGCTCTGATTGTCTTATGAAAGTATGGAGGTGGGAGACACGGTGATAGACATGTAGTCTGGGGCCCCTTTGGGCCCGTGTAGGACTCAGGGCAAATCCCACTGTTAATCCTTCGTTATCCACTCTCTTTGAAAGTGTTAGTTGCTCAGTTGTGTCCAGCTCTTTGCGACCCCATGGACTGTAGCCCGCCAGGCTCCTCTGTCCATGGGATTCTTGCAGCAAGTATACTGGAGTGGATTGCTATTTCCTCCTCCAGGGGAATCTTCCCAATCCAGGAATCGAACCTGGGTCTCCTGCATTGCAGGTGGATTTTTTACCTTCTAAGCCACCAGAGAAGCCTCATCTGCTCTCTTTACCCACTAATATTTTGAATAAGATGAAATCACCTTAAGAGGGTGCCAAAATGCAAAAACAGCACATCCTAAGGGTATAGCCAGGAGCCCAGGATTGTCTTCAGTGAAAAGGCAGGTTTGCTTTTGTGCCGGTACCTGGGGCGATCGTGGCTGGGGCAGGAATTTGACCCTTACGTGCAGGTGGCCCTGGACAGCTGCTAGAGGACTCGGCTTCAGGATCCCACTCCATCCTCAGAGCCCCCGTCTGGGGTGTGAAACCAGGTGTGTTCTTGGAGTGGAGGGGGCAGGCCCATGGCTGGGTGGGGCCTGTGTTTTGGGCAGGGCCTGGACCTCTCTTCTGCTGGAGACGAACTGGCTGCACCCTCACCATCACACCCTGGGGATTCGAGGTTTTGCTTTTTTTCCTCCTAAAGCAGGAATGCTTTAGATCCAGATGTTGCTGGCTTTCAAATTAAACAGTAGACTTTCTTCTGTAAGAAAACAGGGAGAAAGAGAGAGGGGAGGGAGTGAGCAGGGAGTGGAGAGCGGATCGAGGCGGCATCCCCACAGCTTACAGCCCAGCCCTGCTGCTGCCTCAGCCAGACTGCTTGCCAGACCTTGAGCCTGGCAGTCCTGAGACTGTGTGACCTGGCTTCTCCCAAGGGCCGGCAGACAAATCTCAGAACCTCTTGGAGCCTCTGTCTTCTCCTCTATAAAAACTGGAGATTAAAAATTGTTGTTCAGTCGCTAAGTTGTGACCGACTCTTTGGCGACCCCATGACTGTCGCCCGCCAGGCTCCTCCATCCACGGGATTCTCCAGGCAAGAATACTGCACTGGGTTGCCATTTCTTCCTCAGGGGATCTTCCCGACCCAGGGATCAAACTCACGTCTCCTGCGTTGGCAGGCAGATTCTTTACCAGTGAGCCACCAGGGAAGCCCCAGGAATTAAAAACACCTGCCTTTTTTTGAGCCCCAGAAATTAAAAGCATAGCTTTCCTTCCCTGGTGGCTCAGCTGGTAAAGAATTCACCTTCAGTGTGGGAGACCTGGGTTCGATCCCTGAGTTGGGAAGATCCCCTGGAGGAGGGAAAGGCTCCCCACTCCAGTATTCTGGCCTGGAGAATTCCATGGGCTGTATAGTTTGTGGGGTCGCAAAGAGCTGGACACGACTGAGCAACTTTGACTTTCATTGCCCACCACACCCTGAAGGCAGAGGGCTCATCAGTACTGGCCTCCCCTCCGTTATCCAAACCCCTGGGCCCGATGCGTTTTAGATTTCAGATTTTTTCAGACTTTATAAAAGAAATGCTGTGTCTATACTGTGTAATATGTAGTGTCCCCAGTAGGGCTTAATTACACTCTAATCTATGACGGTAAATACTGTAAGTGGCCTCGTGGTAGTCCAAGTCACGTTTTCTCCTCAGGATAAGTTGTGTACATTCAGAACTCGTTGGATTTCAGAATTGTCAATAAGGGATTGTGGACTTGGAGTAGACTTTTGTGCTGTGGTAGCATAATGAGAGCAAACATGGTAAATGGACTCCGAAGAACTGGGCTTTCACTCTCTGCAGGATTTTGTTTTTCCTTATCTGTAAGTGAGAGGCTTCTTCTCCCCAGTATTTGAAAAATATAACTTTTTAATGAAAATTATCCAAATCAATGGTGACTCAGATAGTGAAGTGTCTGCTTGCAATGTGGGAGACCCGGGTTCGATCCCTTGGTCAGGAGGATCCCCTGGAGAAGGAAATGGCCACCCAGTCCAGTGTTCTTGCCTGGTAAATTCCACGGACAGAGGAGCCTGGTAGGCTACAGTCCACGGGGTCACAAAGAGTCAGACATGTAGTATTTATCTTTGTTAGCAATGTTTTTTTTTTAAACTCTAAGAGCATGTGTTAATCATCCAAAAGCTATCTATCCATTTACCCATCCATCTGACCTGCCTCCCTACCTATTCACTCATTTATCTATATAAACTAATGTACATTGTATTGACCAGTTACTTAATAGCATCACATAGTACATTTTATAATAGCTGACTAGTCTACTTTGGATATTTTGGGTGTAAATACAAATGTTTACATTTGATTTTTATTAAATCAAGTTCACCCATAACAAATTCCCTTTTAGAAAATTACCTCATTGCTACAGATTTACAAATTTAAAGATTACAAGCAAATTTAAAAATTAAGACCCTGAAAAAAAATTTTTAATGCACAAGAGTGGATTTAGAACAAGAAATATTTTTGAAATGCTTACTCTCTAAGGGGTCCTCTGGAGGAGGAGCCGGCACCCCACTCCAGTATTCTTGCCCAGAGAATCCCATGGACAGAGGAGCCTGGTGGGCTACAGTCCATGGGGTGGCAAAGAGTTGGACATGAGTGACTGGGCACTCTGAGGGAAAAATATGCAGATCCAATTGAGAGGCGTTTAAAATGGTCTTTCCCCACGGAGCACAAGACCGCTCCCACGCCTGCACCTGCACAGACATCACTAATGGATCGCAGCTCTCCTCCTCGCAGCCAGGGCCCCTTCCTCTTTTGTGCCCTGTCCGCACAGACATCACTAATGGATCACAGCTCTCCACCGCACAGCCAGGGCCCCTTCATCCTTGTGTCCTGTCCGCAGATGCTCTGTTTGCGTTTCCTTTTAGCTCTGTATTTAGAGCTAAATGATTCTACTCATGATTCTAAACAACTCTCCTGCCTGTGTGGCCTGAATGTGAATATCTTCTCAGGTCTCTGCAGCTGTTAAAGAGGGTTTCTATGCAGTTTCACTGGGTAAATCATGTCACCGGGACTGGATGTTCACATCTGAGTGGGAATTGTGCAGGGGTGTGAGGTCCAGACCCAGCAATACAGATTGAGGTTAACTTGACCTCCTGTCTGGAAATAAAGTACAAATTATGTCCTCCCTAGTCAACTGGCTGTCATATTCTGAGCTTTTCCCCACAGCCCTCCACCCCCAAACTCAAACTCGTATCTCTTGACCTACCTGAGCCTAGTTAATCTCCTTACATATAAAAAATAGAGAGACCTGTACCCTTCCTTTCATGGAACCAGAACAATAAACAGCCCAATCTTTAGGTCTGCAACTGGACCGTTCTGTACCAATGGAACAATGCTTTATTTTATATCTTCATCTGCAGATGGCTTTATCCAAGGAGGTGTCCTCTACAACAATGAAAGGTTTGCCTCAGTTCTGAAGGTGGAGACTTTCTGCTTCACCCGTATATTTGTTGGTGGTGGTTTAGTCGCTAAGTCGTGTCTGACTCTTGGGACCCCGTGGACAGAGGAGCCTGGCAGGCTCTAGTCCATGGGATTCTCCCAACAAGAATACTGGAGTGGGTTGCCATTTCCTTCTCCGGGGGATCTTTCCAACCCAGAAATCGAACCTGGGTCTCCTACACTGCAGGTAGATCTTTACCAGCTGAGCCACCAGGGAAGCAAGGAGCATATCTGGGGGATTTGGGAAGACTTGTTTAATCCCTGCTTCAGGATTTAGAAAACTTGGGGTCCAGGATCTCTATCACTCAAGATAATCTTTTTAAAAGTGTTTTTTAAGAATATATTTATGTAAACTTAAAATTTTCATTTTAATAAAATGGATGGCCAGAAGTAAGACTGGCTGATTAAGTACCAGATTTCTTGAAACTGTAGACCTGACACAATAGACTGCTGGTCTGGGAGTGGGGCTTCCCCCCTTTGAAGCAGCTCTGTCACTCTAGCAGAATCAGTTCCCACCATAAAATAGGGATTAAATTAGCAATATTGTTCCTTTACAAGGTGAAGGTGAAGTCGCTCAGTCGTGTCCGACTTTCTGCGACCCCGTGGACTGTAGCCTACCAGGCTCCTCCGTCCATGGGATTCTCCAGACAAGAATACTGGAGTGGGTTGCCATTTCCTTCTCCAGGGGATCTTCCCGACCCAGGGATCGAACCCCGGTCTCCCGCATTGGAGGCAGCCGGTTTAACCTCTGAGCCACCAGGGAAGCCCTTTCCTTTACAAAGGAAGCTGGAAAAAATGTATGCAGACGCTTTCCTAGTCTTATCTCATGGAAGCAGCAAGAACTGTCCCCTGAAGCCCTTCAGCTATAAGATGCTGCTCTCACAACGAGCACAGCCATGGTCCTTGCCATTTTTCAGAGGAGAGGGTGGAGGCAGCCGGAGGCTGTGTGGCTTTTGCAGTTGAGGAGGAGGCAGAAAAGATGCCTAGACCAGGGCTGACCGCGTGGCATGCATTCCGAAAGCTGTTGCCTTCTGCAGAATACCTGCCCTGCCCTTGTTCTTGGCAGTGGTGACAGCACTTGGGAGACTCAGCACTGATGGTCTGCTTAACGTTTAGTGAGAGTGTTGTGGTTCTCAGTGGAGGATACAAACGCTCCAGCGTTGCTCAGAGTCTGTCGCTGAGCGGGAGGTGATGATAAACAGCAGAACTGAGCTGTCACCCAGCCAGGTTCTGAGACAGGCAGGGTGGGAAGCAGAGGCCGTTCTCAGGCAGAGACAAATCTGATGGGGACTTAATCGGAGCCCGAGAAATGGCAGGAGAAGCGCCGTGTGAATAGGCACCCTCCCCGGGGGAGTTTAGGAAGAACCAGGGGCACCCCTCTGCTGAGTGGAGAGACCCTTAGGGACCCCCCGTGTTGACAGCCTCCCATTCCCCGAAGCAGTCAGTGTGTAACCCCCTCCTGCAGGAGAATATGGGAGGGAGCAGGACAGGTCTGAATGTGGTCGGGAGAGGGGTGGCTGGGCTGCTCTTTCAGGGATAAGCCCTTGTGTGCGTCTGCGTCGGGTGATTTGTAGGCTGGGCACTGACTCTCCACCAGTAGACTGACTGTCCTTGCCCCAAAGAGGACCTTGAATAAAGCTATCTGCTCACTTTTAGATTCTATTTCCAGAGAATTACTTGTTTTTACAGAAATGGCCTTCAAAGTGGACAGTATTGCAAAACAGGGGATTTTTTAAAAAACACAAACATCTGGAATTCAAAGCATTCCAAAAAAAGAGGGAAAGACCTTGAAGCTAGCATATTAAAAATCCTTGAGCAGGACTCTTCCCTGTCATATGTTGTATCGTCTTTAACCACATGGAGCTGGAGATGAGACCGCTTGCCTTTCCACTCCTAGTGTGCGCGCGCACACACACACACGCACACACATCTCCCACACTGCCCAAGGCTCTGGTACCTGCTTTTGCACCTGTCATTTCACTGAAGCAACTGATGAGAAAAACATGCCTCTAAAACGTGCGCTTTGACTGTAGAGTCAGCCTTGAAAGGTGTGGCATCCAGTTGTGTTTTGAGGCGTTGCTCTGGCTCGTGGGTGATGTTCCCTTCCGTAGAGAGCAGGGAAGCAGTACCTGTAAGATGATGGTGCAGACGTGATGAAAGGCTTCCTCTCAGGTTTCCCTTCTTCCTTACCTCCCTCATTCCTCCCAGAGCAACGTTGTTAAGCTTGCTGTCTACTCGGTCACCAGTAATTCTCTGAAGCTGGATTTCGGTTGCTTGTCTTCGTAAAAGAGAGACTCAGAAACAAGATGTTGTGATCAGACCACTTGGACAGAATGGAAAAAAAAATGCTTGCTTTTTACTTTTGGACTCTTATCCGTCTTGAGGTGCTGCTGTCTGGCAACCAAAGCTTGGGGTTCTCTGTGGCACAGGCTCTCTATTGAGAGTGAAAAGTAGGACTTCCCCAGCCCAGTGGGAAAGAGTCCCCCTGCCAAGCAGGGCACGTGGGTTCAATCCCTGATCTGGGAAGATACCACATACCGAGGAGCAACGAAGCCCACGCACCACACCTACTGAGCCGGTGCCCTAGCGCCCGGGGGCCACGGCTGCTCAATCCCGCGTGCCCTAGAGCCTGGACTCTGAAATGAGAAGCCTCCTCGGTGAGAGGCCCACACACTGCCCCTAGAGAGTAGCCCCCACTCGCCGCAACTAGAGAAAAGCTTGTGCAGCCACGAAGACCCAGCACAGCCAGAAATAAATAAATAAAATTGTAAAGGAAGAGTGAAAAGTAGTATTAGTAAAGCTCCCTTGGTGGCTTAACCTTGGCAGGTAGTATGCAGGTGGAGAGCCCGCCTCCACCGAGGGGTAGATGCCCTGTGCCAGGGCTTGATGGAGCCCTCGTGGGCCAGCTGGCTCTTGTCTGCAGACAGATGTGTTCCCGGTCCCCCAGAGGGACTAACAATGAGGAAACCACTGCACACAGCAGGGGAAATGTACTCCTGAAATGCACTTGGAATTTTGAGGGTTGAGTTGCATGTGAACAAAAAAGAGAGATAAAATCCCAAACCACTAACCACGTCCCTTGATGTCTGTTCCCTCCTAGTCTACATGAAGGAAGCATTTCAGTATTATTTTTTGGTGAGAAAGTATTGAGTATTCCGAGTAAAAACAGTTGAGGAATTAACTGGGACCATTTTATTAACTCAAGTGTGGAGCCATAATCAGAGTTACACAGTTTCCTAAGCTGATTTTGTGTAAGTGTAATAGAATTTCATGGTAGTTTGTAGACTAAAATTTTGTATAAGCTACACTCACAGAATCCTAAGCCCTTGAAAGTAAAAAGTGAAAATGTTAGTTGCCAAGTCATGTCCAACTCTTTGCGACCCCTGGACTGTAGCCAGCCAAGCTCCTTATCCTTGGGATTTTCCAGGCAAGAATACTGGAGTGGGTTGCCATTCCCTTCTCCAGAGGATCTTCCTGACCCAGGGATCGAACCCTACAATTTGCATTGTAGGCAAATTCTTTACCATCTGAGCCACCAGGGAAGCCCCCACAGCTCATTTAAGCTGTTGGAGTTTTAAAAGAAGTATGTTATATAAAGAATGTAAAGTGAATTACAGAAGAGAACAGTTCAGGTGTTGAGAGTTGTACATTAGGAAACTGTTGACACAACTTCATGCTGGGCTGTGCCGGTGATGCCGGCATTGATTCATTTATCCACCTCAGTGGGAGAGCGTATGCTGGGGAGAAAGATACAGACCCTGAGTCAGAGGACCTCTCTGGGGCGCAGTTTCCTGTTCTGAAAAATGGAGGTGAAATAGCTACAGATCACTGGGTTGGATGTGAGAATCAGATGAAATAACATAGAGAAGTGTTTCGTAAAGTATGATATATGACAGAACTGCTGTCTATTATTATTATTATTTTTAAAAATCATTTTCTTGTTTATTTTTGGCTGTGCTGGGTCTTGATCGCTGCTCGAGCTTTTCTCTGCTTGCTGTGGTCGGGCTCAGGAGTTGTGGCTCCCAGGCTCTAAGCACAAGCCCAATAATTATGGCTCATGGACTTAGTTGCTCTGGGGCATGTGGGCTCTTCCTGGATCAGGGATCAAACCCGTGTCTCCTGCGTTGGCAGGCAGATTCTTTACCCCTGAGCCACCAGGAAAGCCCCGCGTTTCTATTGTTGTTTATTGGTGGGTTCCTATTTTATGTCAAGACTTCCCAGCTGAACCACGTTTGGAAGGCTCTGACTACTCTCTTAACAATTCTTTATTACTATCCTTCTGTATGTTATGTTTCTATTATATATGCCGCTGCTATGTCGCTTCAGTCCTGTCGGACTCTGTACGACCCCAAAGACAGCAGCCCACCAGGCTCCCCCGTGCATGGGATTTTCCAGGCAAGCGTACTGGAGTGGGTTGCCATTATATATAGTAAATACATAAACATTCATGGTAATATATTTAAATGTAAGGGGGCCTCTGAGATGCTTTCGTATCTGAAGCACGTTGCCCTAACAGCCCTGACTAGCTCTGATAATTGTGTTTCCGAGGATGTTACTTTCTGGTCCTGTTGTCTGCACGTTGCTTGGAGGAGTCGTGGGTGAGGTGTGATGCTGGTGGGCAGCCCTTCATGCGGCATGACCGTTCCATGCTGAGCTCTGCTCAAAATAAACTCAGACACTAAAGACGATGGGCTTCCCAAGTGGCGCTCGTGGTAGAGAATCCACCTGCCAATGCAGGAGACGTAAGAGACTCGGGTTCAGTCCCTGGGTCGGGAAGATCCTCTGGAGGAGGGCATGACAACCCACTCCAGTATTCTTGCCTGGAGAATCCCCACGGACAGAGGAGCCTGGCGGGCTACAGTCCGTAGAGTCACACAGAGTCGGACATGACTGAAGCGACTTAGCACGCCAAGACAATGCATTATTTAAAGAGGTACCATAAAATTACACATTAAAACACTGTATTTTCAGATCAGGCTCTCCAGAGTCTCCATGTATAGACTTTGCTAGAAGCAATGTTAGAGGAATGGGGAAAAGATCTCTAGGGTCTCTGTTGTCCTAATTCATGTCTCAGTGAAATCTCTCCATGGGGACCACACTGTACTTTCAGCAGTAAAATTGATTGTCCCTTTTTCCTCTTGTTGGTCTAGTTGGCATTGTGAATGTACCTCCACTTTCTCTGTATTATTATCCTTTGTCACTTTGTCGAAGCGCAGTTTTATTATTACGCCTCTCTGTTTTAGAAAGAAAAAAAAAAGAAGTTAAACCCCCAGTGCGCTCAAAAGCTTCCTGTTAGAGTCATCACTGGGAAATTCTCTTTTTACTTAAAATGGCTGGGCATAGAAATAGGAATCTGATCATTCCAGTGACCTAGTTAGCAAAGTGGGGAGACAAGCCATCGATTTTTTGGGGGAGGATTTGAATTCAGTCTCTCTTATTAGTATTAAAACTAGCCTGGGACTTCCCTGGTGGTCCAGTGGTTAAGAATCTGCCTGCTAATGCAGGGGACCAGGGGTTCAATCCCTGGTCTGGGAAGATTCCACATGCTGTCTGTCCATGGGATTCTCCAGGCAAGAGAACTGGAGTGGGTTGCCGTGTCCTTCTCCAGGGGATCTTCCTGACCCAGGGATTGAACCCTAGTCTCCTGCACTGCAGGCAGATGCTTTACCAACTGAGTTATGAGGGAAGCCCAAGAAAAGTCACTGCAATGAGAAGCCCCACACACCACAGCTCGAGAGTAGCCCCTGCTCACTGCAACTAGGGAAAGCTGGCACTCGGGAACAGAGACCCAGCACAGCCCCAAGCAAGTAAAATTAAAAAGAAGCTAGACGGAGTATCTTCTCACGATTGAGCAAGTGCTGGTGAGTTTATAGTGCGTTCACTCATTCACCAGGTATTTATTGAGGCCCTACTATGTGCCAGCCACTGTTCCCTTTGATGAGGCTCCAGACGTGAGTCAGTTAAGCCGACGTGGTCTTTGCCCTCACAGAGGTTATTATGCCGACTGTCAGTCTATGGAGGAACACCGTGGATTTAAGAGGTGTATGGACAAGAGGAGCAAATACTTAACCCAGCGGTTTGTTTTTAAATGTAAACTCTCGATTTTAACTCCTGGATTCATCATTTCCTTCTTCACCATAAGAAAGCCAGTGCTGAAAACGTTCTGTCTTCTAGAGCTTTTCGGTTTATTGGGAATGAAAGTCTCTTGACATTTGTTTGATTGCATAATCCTACTTTCAAACAGAGTAAATATTTGGTTAGAAGCCGGAAGGAACCACTTTTCAAACCAGTTTAAAAAGGGAATATAATTAGAATAGTCTTCGTGTGACATACAGTCTCTGGAGGAGATCCAGTTTGTGACCGTGTAATAGTGATGTTGCTGGCAGAGTCTTTTGTAACCGCATTGCTTATGTGGATTTGAGTGGCCATGCTTCCGATTTTAATGTAATTTATGTGTTTATAAAGCCCGTTGGTCAGTGTGGAGGGGCTCTATTCCCAGGTCTTGGTCTGCACTGATTGGAGTGGACCATTCTGACTTGGTGTCTGCAGAAAGTCAGCTGTCTCCTGAGGTCGTTGGCTTTCAAGCTTTCTCATTTTCTGGAACTTTTGCATAAATATTGCGTGACAGTTTTTGGTTTTAAGTAAAGCAAATAAGAAGCAGACACAATTGCTTTCATTCTGCCTGTAGAGTTTGAGCAGCTGTGGAAGTCTCTGTGATGCCGAGGATGGGAGGGGACAGTCCAGGCTTCTGTGTGTGAGAGCAGACCGGTGTTCTCTGGGGTGCCCTGCGGAAGAAGCAGGCTGAGAGGACGTGGGTGTCATTCCCTGCTTTCCTATCTGTGATCAGGTGGCCTTACCTTTGTGGTGAACGGATGACACTTGCTTTGACACCCTCAATGTGTTAAGAAGGTCAAAGGATGCATCGATTTGAAAGTTCTTTGTAAGCAAAATCTATGTTGGGAAGTAGGTGGTTTCCCAGCCTTTCTTGTGTTACAAATTGGAACGTGTGTGTGCGTGCATGTTAAGTTGCTTCAGTCATGTCTAACTCTCTGTGACCCCAGGGACTTCAGCCTGCCAGGCTCCGCTGTCTGTGGGATTCCTGGGGCCAGAACATTGGAGTGGGTTGCCATGCCCTCCTCCAGGGGATCTTCCCAACCCAGGAATCAAACCCAGGTCTCTTACATCAGCTGCACTGGTAGGCAGGTTCTTTACCACTAGCACCACCTGGGAAGCCCCACAAATTGGAATAACAACAGTCTGTTCCCTGGAACACAGCATCACATGGAACCTTCGGAGAAGCTTCGTTCCTCTCCAGGACGCATCTTCATCCTCAGGTTGGGGGTGCTCAATGTGCCATCCTCAGCTTGCCTCCTTCTGCTACCGGCGCCGTGAATCGTTGCTTTCGAGCCCTGAATCTGGCTGTTTTTCAGTAAAGGAGATCTCCTGCCTCACACTCCCTCCAGTCTATTCCGTTGTACATGATGTGTTTCATGAATCTGGAAGCATGAACGTGTATCTGAATGAACATGCTCTACACAGGATTGGAGTAACTTCTTTACATTATTTTAACGCTTTGGAATAAGAGCGATTCTTGGCTCACCTTTACAATGAGAATTTTTATAAACGTGGTTCTTAGCACGTGTGAACAGTTTTAGAGTTGACAGTATGTTCTAGACACATGGAAGGATTTAAACAGAGGTACCGATCGCTGGGGTGGTTGTTAAATTAATCAGTTATTTATGCTAAATCCTGTCTACTCTAGAACCAACTTGTGAGCTCTGAGGTACTAAAAAGAAAACCTAACCCTTCAGAGAAGGAAAGAGCGTCAGTTCTGAGCGGCACCAGTAGGTGGCGCTGACGGTCACCAGAGGCCCAGCACAAGTCCTGGTTCCTGCCTCTGCTTAGATTTGAGTTATTTTAAGAATACTGGGCTTCCCTGGTGGCCCAGAGGTTAAAGCGTCTGCCTCCAATGCAGGAGACCTGGGTTCGGTCCCTGGGTCGGGAAGATCCCCTGGAGAAGGAAATGGCAATCCACTCCAGTATTCTTGCCTGGAGAATCCCATGGATGGAGAAGCCTAGTAGGTTACAGTCCACGGGGTCGCAAAGAGTCGGACACGACTGAGCGACTTCCCCTCACCTATAAGAATACTGATAACGCTGTAATCCCTGACAAGTGCAGAAGCCGTGAGCATGTTGCTAGTGAGAAGGGGAACACGATGATTGCAGACGAAATTCAGACGGTGATTTTTTCAAAAGCAAGTGGTGAGAACACACTGTTGTGCGTGTATGTGAGGCAGTCAGCGCAGTGGAAGGAACACTTCTAAGGGACAGAGAATAACTCCTGCAGGGTGTTGAAGGTGCTGTGTCCAAGCAGACGGCAGTCATTGGCAGGTGCTGGGGGGAAATGCTTGACAATGCAGAGCACAGCCTGTAATGCATGACTCGGAAGAGCAGTGTCAGACGTGTGGAGTGAAGTGAAAGTTGCTCAGGCGTGTCCGACTCTTTGTGACCCTGTGGACTGTAGCCCGCCAGGCTCCTCTGCCCATGGGATTCTCCAGGCAAGGATACTGGAGTGGGTAGCCGTGCCCTCCTCCAGGGGATCTTCCTGACCCAGGAATCAAACTGGGGTCTCCTGCACCGCAGGCAGATTCTTTACCAGCTTAGCCGCCTGGGAATTAGCCTGATGCTTACTTAGGAAACAACTGCAGGCTTGTTGAGGAGCTGATCATGGTGGAGGTGCTGCCGATGAAACCCTGGTCCAAAGCTCTGCACGTGACAAAGGCCCGAGACCCTCCGAAAGCCACGAGTGGAGGGTCGGGGCTGCGGGACTGTCCACAGCAGCTGTGAAGGTATCAAGGGAGCGCGGTTAGCTGCCGCCTCTTTTTCAACGTAGAGGAAACGGATCCTTTTTTGCAAAATGATGCCCACAGATCTCATATCACTGAGGGAAGGGAGAGTGAACCTGTTTTTAAGGTTCACACTCCCTTTAGCAGAAATGCATTCAAAGACCGCAAGCCTGAGCCCTTCAAAGCCATCTCAGGCTTCTGAACAGACCGACTTCCCCAAAGCCCGCTGGGCGCCTTCTCATCTGCTCATCAGGAGAGGGACTGGTTATTGTCCTGTTGTGCTCTAGGTGCAGGGAGCTGCAGCCTTTTGTTAACATAATATCAAAAATAAGAGAAACAGAGAATGTGGCAGGTAGCGATTGTGAAACCTATACGATTCATTCATTTGCCAAGTAATAGGCATAAGGGGCTTCCCAGGTGGCGACGGTGGTAAAGAGCCCACTGCCAGTGCAGCAAATGTAAGGCCGCGGGTTTGATCCCTGGGTCGGGCAGATCCCCGGAGTAGGAAGTGGCAGCCCACCCCAGTACTCTTGCCTGGAAAATCCCATGGACAGAGGAGCCTGGCGGGCTACAGTCCATGGGGTCGCAAAGAGTCGGACACAACTGAAGCGACGTAGCACACACGCACGCACATAGAGGTGGCCAGTGCCAGCTATCACCCGCGTTATTTTGGAGATAATTACTCACACGGGTGCCGAGCGGCTCGGGCGGCCGGGAAGTGCAGTGCCGCAGGTAGCCACGTGCCAGCTGTGGTGGGGAAGGGGTGGGACTGAGGTGGCCCTGCAGGTTTGTTTTATGACATAGAAGTGACCCTAAGTCCCCCCCTGCTCTGTGCTGAGTCTTAGCACCAGTGCTGACCTCCGGCTGAAATGTTTGCAGGCAATTTCTGACCTATCCCAGGACCCAAGAAGGAGTCCTCAGGTATAAGGCTCAGAAGTGGCGGTCCCATGGGTTGAGGGTGACTGTCTCAGCCACACAGGTTACGTGGCTGCAGGCTGGCCACGGCCCGGACTCCATGCTTGGGCCAGTGAGCAGGCAATGGGGCCGGTATGACTGACCTGGTCTTAGGAAGCGCCCGGGGTGCTATGCCAACTCAGCCACAGAGCCTGGGCGGTGGGGAGGGGGAGAGTGGTGTGGGGCCCACAGGGGTGGCCCCAGGGATCCCCACAGTGGAACTGGGAACCTCATGGGCAGGAGCCAGCTCCTGGGAAACCTGCGTAGAGGGGCAGAAGCCCAGATTCTGAGCTGGGGCGTGGTGGCATGGGGGACCCTGGGCGGTGGTGGGCACCAGGGAGAGGGGCAGGGCTCGGGCACCAAGAGCTCCAGGTGTGTCCCCAGCCCTAGATGGGGAGGGAGGTGAACGCAGTGCCGTGGTCATGACTAAGGTGTTCCTCTGGTCTGACGTAAAACACAGGGGGAGGCTGATCAGGGACTGAGAGAAAGACCTGAGATTAAGGAGTAGTGTTGATGTCTTATTACAGTAATCCTAGGGGTCATGGGGCCAGCCGGGAGCAAGACACGAGCAAACCACCAGCCCTCAGCTTCTGAGCAGTAACTCTCCGCTAACCCTACTGAGTGCAGACGCCGGGGTTTCCTGTGGAGTTTCATGGAGTCAGGAGCTCACCGGTTGCTGAGAAATGCATGGGTCCAGCGGTGGGGGCGGGCACAGTGTTTGGGAAATCGGCACAAGGGAAGCATTAGCAGATGATCTTCTGAAATTGCATTGCAGCTCTAAATGGCATAAAAATGTGTTTCGTTTGATTTTTAGCTGTCCTCCAGCTCCTCAAGAAATATTCACCAAATGTTGGCAGATTCTGTCAGTCGTATAAAGGAATTCGGATTTCACCAGGTAAAAGACTCCCCTTCCATCTCAGGGGCGAAGTGCAGAGCCAGTTCCGCTGATGTTTCACAAATTGGTTTATTAGCTTCATGCAGAAATGAAATTAAGTCTTGAGAAGCTCGTGAACACAGCTGTTCATCTTTGCCTGCTGGTCCGGGGTGGGAGAGTCTTGAGTATTGCAGAAAGAGCGGGTGCCAGGACACATCAGCTGGACCCCTCCCTGAAGACCTGACACAGAGTGGGTGGTGGCCAGCGCTGGGAAGACTGATCTCAGAGATAAAGGAAGCATGAACCTTGGCCAAATGTGGATTCAGATCAGGCTCCCCAGCGTCCACCCCGTCTCAAGCCGGTCCCCTTGTGCCGAGTGGCCTCTTGTGTCACTGTCCGCAGTGCTCACGGGACCTCCGGGCGCTCAGCTGTCTGGGTCTGTGTGGACGGGGGTCTCCTGGCCCCCTTGTCGTGCTGTCTTGGTCCCAGAGATGCTCTCGGGATAACTGAGGCAGAGCCTGGGAACCTTGCAGGGCTTGACCCACGGAAGATCGGAAAAAGTGGAGTAAGAGACGAGGCTGTGAAAAGAGGGATCTGGCCACGGTGGGGTGGCGGGGATGGAGGCTGCGGTGAGGGCGGCCCGGCCCGGTTCCCGTGGACAGTGTGACCCAGGCCCGTTCTCCTCTGCGGGGCCGAGCGTGACCCGCGAGCACGCACGTCGTAGGCTGGAGTCACGGGCATCTCCTCTGTGGGGCCGAGCATGACCCGCGAGCACGCACGTCGTAGGCTGGAGTCACGGGCACCCTTGGAGCTGCAGGCCTGCTGTGCAGCTGCTGCTGCAATAGATGCCTCTTTCCAAAAACAGCAGCCACAGTCACTAAAGGAACTTGCCAGGGACACTGCCCTGACTGTGATGTCATTTTACACACGGGCAGGCGGGGTAGGAAGGTCAGAAGGTCTGCCCTGTTCAGACCCCTGTGTTGAGGTCCTCCTGAGTGCCTGCCTCTGCTGAATGAAACAGCTCGCATCCTGCCCTCGGAAAGCGGCTGTTTCTGGCGAGGAGACAGATGATAAAGCTGACGTGTGAAGTCAGGTCCTCGGAGCTCTGGAGGAAAATAACGCAGGATCAGGGAGCTGAGGACAGGCCAGAGAAGGCCGCTCGGCGAAGTGGGTATTGGAGCAAAGGCCTGGAGACCGAGGCTGGGGCCATGGGCTGGCTGGGGAAGCCCGTTCCAGGCAGAGGGAACCGCACTTAGGCAGGCATAGAGGCGAGAGCCCTCGGACGCGGTGGAGGAAAGACAGAGAAATGGGTGGAAGGGCTGGAATGAGAGGCCGGGGAGGGAGCTGGTGGGACTGTCTGTGTCAGCCTGCAATGAGTGGCTTTGTGTTGAGGACCTTTGACAGCCCCCCTGCCCGTCTCCAGCTCTGCCCCGAGCCCCTTGGACATCTGGACCAGTGTCCAGCCTCAGCCCCGCTGCCCCTCCACTTCCCTGCCTTCATCCTGGACCTGTGGGCTTCGGCAGACAGACAGGTTCCTCGTCTTCAGCGGACAGACAGACGTTTCTGCTTCTAAAGAGGAAATGAGGGTTTTCTAAATAGAGAAATAAAGATCAACCTGTAAAGCCTTTTCTAAAAGTACATTTTTCTGGAGGAATCTTTAGGGAAACTCAGGACGAGTTCTCGAGTGTTCTAGCTGGGTTGAATGAGCACAGCGGCCAAGGTCAGGTCTCACCCGCTGTCACTCTGTGAAACTCACTGATTCTGTCTCCTTCCTCCCTGTGCCCATGTGCATTGATGCTGCAGATGAAAAAGGAATGTGACTCACTAAACACAGCACTCTCAGACACTGGGGTATCCCCCCAGCAACCGAGCACCGCCCAGGTTATTATTTACTTAATATATATGTAAAAATATTAATATTTACGTATATATTAATATACGTAAGTATTAATACTTAAGAAGACCCGCTTTACAAACTTGTTGCTTTTCCTAAGCAACAATATGCACGATACCATAGTTTAGTATTGTAGTTATATGTTTTTCCAGGTATTTAAAATCAGTTTTTAAAAGGCAGGTGTCAGACGAACAAAGCTCCACTTGGAAGTTTTTCCTGTTTGAGCTTAGAAATTGCGACCGGCACTTGGGATTGATTTCAGGCTTGCCAACAGGTTCATTAAGGCAATGGCAAATTTTAATAGTCATTCCAAACACCAAAGCTCTTCTTTGGTTTTTGTAATATTGACTAAAGAAAGGGGCTTAGCTCTAGGCAGGAAAAGAGTATAAGAAGAAAAAGGCGAAAACAAGCAAACCACAAAACTTTCAATACATCTGAGTGTATTGAAGTGCAATTTCTGAATTATCACCATCTTCTGTGTTAACCGAGATTTAATGGTGATTGAAACCAGTTTCACAGCGTGTACTTTACTTGTGGTGAAATCATTTAACCACGAGAGAGTCTATTTTTTATAGGAAAACACAAAAGAGGAAAGCCATCATTCTTGCGGTGCAGAGCGGAGCGCGGCCGGTCCCCGACGCGCAGTCTCCCTCACGGCCCGCTGAGAGGCCGTGTCCTGCTGCACATGCCCCGAGCTGCAAGTTCAGCTTTCTCACGAGCACCCAGAAGGCTGTCCTCAAATAAACAAAGGATTTTTAAGTGCTTTGGTGTGTTACATTTCTCTCTGGTTAAAAACAAATTCCCCTGAATGCACTTAATGCTTCAGAATGGTAAACGTTAAAATGGTTGATGGTAAACTTAATATTATGTAAATTTTACCACAGTTGTTTAAATGTGATGGTGGTCAGTCAGTCAGTCAGTCAGTCAGTTCAATCACTCAGTCATGTCCGACTCTTTGCGACCCCATGAATCACAGCACGCCAGGCCTCCCTGTGCATCACCAACTCCTGGAGTCCACCCAAACTCATGTGCATTGAGTTGGTGATACCATCCAGCCATCTCATCCTCTGTCTTCCCCTTCTCCTCCTGCCCCCAATCCCTCCCAGCATCAGAGTCTTTTCCAATGAGTCAACTCTTCGCATCAGGTGGCCAAAGTACTGGAGGTTCAGCTTTAGCATCAGTCTTTCCAATGAACACCCAGGACTATCTCCTTTAGGATGGACTGGTTGGATCTCCTTGCAGTCCAAGGGACTCTCAAGAGTCTTCTCCAACACCACAGTTCAAAAGCATCAGTTCTTCGGCACTCAATTTTCTTCACTGTCCAACTCTCACATCCATACATGACCACTGGAAAAACTATAGCCTTGACTAGACAGACCTTTGTTGGCCAAGTAATGTCTCTGCTTTTGAATATACTATCTAGGTTGGTCATAACTTTCCTTCCAAGGAGTAAGCGTCTTTTAATTTCATGGCTGCAGTCACCATCTGCAGTGATTTTGGAGCCCAAAAAAATAAAGTCTGACACTGTTTCCACTGTTTCCCCATCTATTTGCCATGAAGTGATGGGACCAGATACCATGATCTTCGTTTTTTGAATGTTGAGCTTTAAGCCAACTTTTTCACTCTCCTCTTTCATCAAGAGGCTTTTTAGCTCCTCTTCACTTTCTGCGCTAAGGGTGGTGTCATCTGTATATCTGAGGTTATTGATATTTCTCCCGGCAATCTTGATTCCAGCTTGTGCTTCTTCCAGTCCAGCGTTTCTCATGATGTACTCTGGATACAAGTTAAATAAGCAGGGTGACACTGTTTCCCCATCTATTTGCCATGAAGTGATGGGACCAGATACCATGATCTTCGTTTTTTGAATGTTGAGCTTTAAGCCAACTTTTTCACTCTCCTCTTTCATCAAGAGGCTTTTTAGCTCCTCTTCACTTTCTGCGCTAAGGGTGGTGTCATCTGTATATCTGAGGTTATTGATATTTCTCCCGGCAATCTTGATTCCAGCTTGTGCTTCTTCCAGTCCAGCGTTTCTCATGATGTACTCTGGATACAAGTTAAATAAGCAGGGTGACAATATACAGCCTTGATGTACTCTTTTTCCTATTTGGAACCAGTCTGTTGTTCCGTGTCCAGTTCTAACTGTTGCTTCCTGACCTGCATATAGGTTTCTCAAGAGGCAGGTCAGGTGGTCTGATATTCCCATCTCTTTCAGAATTTTCCACAGTTTATTGTGATCCACACAGTCAAAGGCTGTGGCATAGTCAATAAAGCAGAAATAGATGTTTTTCTGGAACTCTCTTGCTTTTTCAATGATCCAGTGGATGTTGGCAATTTGATCTCTGGTTCCTCTGCCTTTTCTAAAACCAGCTTGAACATCTGGAAGTTCATGGTTCACGTACTGCTGAAGCCTGGCTTGGAGAATTTTGAGCATTACTTACCTAGCATGTGAGATGAGTGCAATTGTGCGGTAGTTTGAGCATTCTTTTGCATTGCCTTTTTTTGGGATTGGAATGAAAACTGACCTTTTCCAGTCCTGTGGCCACTGCTGAGTTTTCCAAATTTGCTGGCATATTGAGTGCAGCATTTTCACAGTTATGGTGGTAGTTTTATGTAATTGTAGTTTTATGTAGTTTTATGTATTTTACCACAGTAAGTAATATTGTAGGTCCACTATGCTTCAATAAAAAAATTTCCTTTCCAAGTAAGACTCATGTTTCTTATTTTATATTTTTCCTTCTCAAAAAAGATGCTTTTAAAAGATACTTTGGTGTATATATATTTCTAATTTTCTTTATTGAAGTACAGTTGATATACAGTATTGTGTTAGTTTCAGGTGTACAGCACGGTGATTCAGCTAGTTTTTTCCGATTATGTTCCATTACATGTTATTGTAAGATACTGAGTATAATCCCCTGTGCTTTACAGTAAGCCCTTGTTTATCTGTTGTCTGTAGCAGTTTGATCCTAACTTACACCTCCCTCCTTCCTTCTCCCCTTTGGTAACTAAATATGTTCTATATGTTTGTGAGCCTGTTTCTGTTTTGTATATAGATGAATTTGTATTATTTTTTAGATTCCACACATAACTGATACCCTACAATAGTCGTCTGTTCTGTTGTACTTAAGGAAGTGAAGTAAGTGGATAATCTCGAGGTCCACCCATGATGCTGCAAGTGTTACATTCTTCCTGGCTGAGTAATATTCAACTGGGAATAAGTATCATCTTCTTAAGCCAGCTGTCTGTTGATGGGGGCTTGGGTTGTTTCTGTGTCTTGGCTGTTGTCAGTGGTGCTGCTATGAACTTTGGGGTGCATGTATCTTTTTGAAATAGAGTTTTCTCCAGATATACATCCAGGAGTGGGATCACTGGAACACGTGATAGGTCTAGTTTCAGTGTTTTAAGGAACCTCCATACGGGTTTCCATTGTGCTTGCACCAATCTGCATTCCCTCCAGCAGAGGGTTCCCTTTTCCCCACGCCCTCCTCGGCATTTATTTGTAGACTCTTTAACGATGGCAATTCTGACTGGTGTGAGGTGAGAGCACGCTGTGGCTGACTGGCACTTCTCAAGTACTTAGCAGTGTTTGGCATCTTCCCATGTGCCTATTGGCCATCTGTACGTCTTCTTTAGGAAAATGTCCATTTAGATTTTCTGCTTCTTTTTTGATGGGGTTGTTTATTTTTTCAATATTGAGTATATGAACTCTCTGTATGTTTTGAATATTAACCTCTTTTTGATCACATCTTTTGCAAATATTTTCTCCCAGTCCATAGGTTGTCTTTTCACTTTGTTGATGGTTTCCATTACTGCGCAGAAGCTTATAAGTTTGATTTGGTCCTATTTGTTTATTTTTGTTTTCATTTCTTATGCCTTGGGAGACGGAGTTAAAATATTGCTATGATTCATGTCAGAGAATGTTTTGCCCATGTTCTCTTCTAGGAGTTTTATTGTATTGTGTCTTATACTTGAGCTTCCCAGGTGGCACTAGTGGTTTAAAAAAAAAAAACAAACCTCACCTGCTGATGCAGGAGATGTAAGAGATGCAGGTTCAATCCTTGGGTCGGGAAGATCCCCTGGAGGAGGGCATGACAACCCCCTCCAGTGTTCTTGCCTGGAGAATCCCATGGACAGAGGAGCCTGGTGGGCTGCAGGCCCTGGGGTCACAAAGAGCTGGGCACGACTGGAGCGACTTAGCATGCACACTTATCTTAAACTCAAAATTTAAACCATTTTGAGTCTATTTGTGTGTGTGGTTTGAGGAAGTGTTCTAGCTTCAGTGATTTCTATGTAGCTGTCCAGCTTTCCCAACACCACCTGCTGAAGTCAAGTCTCTGCTCCATTGTGTAGCCTTGCCTCCTTTGTCATGGATTAATTGACTGTAAGTGTGTGTTTGTTTGTCTCTGGGCTCTGTATGCTGTTCCGTTGATCTATACGTCTGTTTTTGGGCTATCGTCATGCTGTTTTTGATTACTGTAGCTCTGTAGTATAGTGTGAAGTCTGGGAGGTATTTTGCCTCCATCTTTGTTATTTTTCCTCAGAATTGCTTTGGCGATTCTGGGTCTTTTGCAGTACCATATAAACTTTAGGATTATCTGTTTTGGTTTTGTGCAAAATGTCATGGGTCTTTTGATAGGAATCATATTAAATCTGCAGATTGCTTTGAGTAGTATGGCCATTTTAACAATATTTACCCTTCCAATCCAAGAACATGGGATATCCTTCCATTCTTTTGAATCATTTTCATTTTCCTTTATCAGTGTTTTATAGTTCTCAGTGTAAAGGTCTTAGTCCTAGGAGTTTTTTTGTTTGTTTGTTTTGTCTTGTTTGACATGATTTTAAAATCACGTTTAAATTTGTTAGTCTAAAGAAATGCAACCGGTTTCTGTATATTAATGCTGTATCCTGCTACCTTGCTGAATTCACTTATTAATTCTGGTATATTTTGTGTGGAGACTTTAGGGTTCTCTGTATAGAGTATCCTGTCATCTGCAAATAGTGGCAGTTTCACCTCTTCCCTTCCAGTTTTTTCTTCGTCTTTTACTTCTTTTTCTTGTCTGATTGCTATAGTTGTGACTTCCAATGCTATGTTGAATAGAAGTGGCAAGAATGGGCATTTTTGCCTTGTTCCTGTGGGAAGTTTTCAGCTTTTCACCATCGACGATGATGTTTGGCTCTGGGTTTGTTGTAAATGGCCTTCGATATGTTGAGATATGTTCCCTCTAAACACATATTGATGAGAGTTTGGCTCTTTCACGTGCTTTTTCTGCATCTATGGAGATAACCTTGTGGTTTTTGCCTTGTCTTTTGTTGATGTCGGGTACTGCATTGATTGATTTGGATATGCAGAGTCATTCTTGTGACCGTGGAATGATCCAACTTGATCATGGTATAGGATCCTTTTTATGTGTTGTTGGATTCAGGTTACAAATACTTTCTGGAGGAGTTTCGCATCTATATTATTCAGAGATTTGGCCTGTAAATTTCTTTCTTTTTTTTTTTGTAGCATCTTTGCCTGGTTTGGTGTCAGGGTGACGTTGGCTTCATAGAATGACTTTGGGAGTGTTTCCTCCCCTTCAGTCTTTCGGAGGAGTTTGAGAAGGATTGGTATGAATTCTTCTTTGTGTGTGTGGTAGGATTCCCCAGTGAAGCCATTTGGTCCTGGACTTTTGTTTGCAAGCAGTTTTTTTCTTTTTTATTAGACATTCTATTTCACTTCTAGTAACTGGTCTATTCAAAATCACCTTTTCTTCCCGACTCAGCCTTAGTGGAGTGTATTCTTCCAGAAATGTGTCCATTTCCTCTGGGTTGTCCACCTTGTTGGCATATAGTTGTTCATAGCATTCTCTTACGATTTTTAAAATATTTCTGTGGTATCAGTTGTTATCCTCTCATTTCTAATTTTGTTTACTTGAGTTCTCTCTCTCTCTCCTTCATGAGCCTGGCTAGAGGTTTGTTACATTTGTTTATCTTTTTAAAAAAACCGGTTGTCGGTTTCATTGATCTGTTCTGTTGTTTTGAACTCTGTTGATCTCCTCTCTGATCTTTATTATTTCCTTCTTTCTGTTGACTTTGGATTTTGTTTGTCCTTTGTCTAATTCTTTTAGGTGGTAAGTTGGGCTGTTTGCGACTTTTTTCTTGTTTCTTGAGGGAGGCCTGGATTTCTATGATTCCCTCTTGGAACTGCTGTCCTGCATCCCATGGGTTGTGGAAGCTTGTACTTTCGCTTTCGGGCTTTCTGTTCTCTTCCGTTCGTCCCGTTTTTGTGCCCACTCTGTGCGTAGCACCTGCCTCACTGCAGGAAACTGCCAGAGCTCCTCACTGGTGTTTGCTTTTGTTTTTTAAACAGAAGAAAGTGTCAGTGAAGAAAACACAAGATGAAGAAATAAAGCAAATAGATGAAGAGAGAACGAAGGAGATTTATAAAAACTGGAAAGAAGATTCGGAGTGGCAGGCTTCTTGTAAGTACCCAGAGGCCTCTATAACAGTGACACGAAACCAGCTTGTTCACTTAATAATATGACACTCTGGGAAACACTTAGAATGGTTGTCCAGAGATGTTTTTAACACTAAATTATTACTCAAAGGCTATGGGCCACCTTTTGATTGCAGAAAGGTTCTTAGCTCATCTTTGTACCAGCAACATTATGATGTATCTAAGGAATGGAATGGTATTTAGCTATGGAAAATGTTTTGGAAGAGTATTTAATGTCCTTGGAATATATTTATATCTTTTTAACTTGGAGAAGAAAAAGGATTATAAAAATAGTATGAAAAGCATCCCTATTTTAAAATGTCTAAGTATATGAGGGAAAAGACATGGAAGGTTAGCATATTAACATTAGTTTTCTTGGAGAGGCAGGATTCAAAGTTACTTGTTGGACTTCTTGTTTTCGTGTATTTTCCTCAGCTCAACAGTGAGCACATCTAAACTTTGTAATCAGAAGACGCAGGGATGACAGGCAGGCTTGTCGCATCCTTGCCACACCTGCGGCTGAACCCTGCTTCATTCTGAGTTAGCACTGCCCAGAGAGGGTCCTCCTGGGGAGAGGCCAGTGCCGATGAAGCAGAGCAGAGGGTGAGCGAGGCTGATGCTGGGAGGATTCGGGTGTGAAGCAGGCTTAGGGCTTCCATCTGACACGGACTAGGAAGCCCTAACTGCCCGGTCATCCCTTGAGGCAGCGGGAGGAGCCAGGGACGGGCATGTCCGCAGAATGTTGGGAATTCCTTTACAACGAACACCATTAAAATGACAGCTTTTGTGAAATGAAAATGTTCACCAGATCCCATCACTTCTATGCAGTGAAATCTTAGTGTAATGGAAGATTTTAGGCATTTCTTTGAAGTCAGACATAACAGATTCTGACCAATAATGCCTGAAATGCAGATAAATACCCATAAGGCTTATTCTTACATCCTGCATTCAAGTCCATGATGCTCGGTTGCTGGAATAAAAACTGCCAAAACAACAGCCCTTCTGTGTTAGTTACAAAGCAATCCTAAAAGGCTGTCTCGGGTCGCTTTCATGCACCCACTGAGGCTGTG
The DNA here is from genome assembly GCA_006410635.1 of Cephalophus harveyi. Lineage (NCBI taxonomy): Eukaryota > Metazoa > Chordata > Mammalia > Artiodactyla > Bovidae > Cephalophus > Cephalophus harveyi. The sequence goes on from SJYT01049442.1 coordinate 306,523, forward strand.
ACTGGCCCTGTAAGCATCATTTCCTTCTTCGGTCTAGGAGGCCAAATCACTCGTGGTTCAGCCACGCCGACTCTGAGCGTGGCCTCTCTGCCCACCCACCCCGTCCTCAGCCACAAGCCACCGAAGAGCCCCCGATGGTCCAGGGAGGGGCGGTCTCTGGGCTCGAGGATGAGACTGCAGCTTCACCTCGTGTTATCTTGAGACCCTGCTGACCGGACTCTCGCTCGGGCTGAGATTCCTTTCCGCCTTGGCCGCTGCAGGACGTTCTCGGGCGTGGGGCTCCCCTTCCCCCGCCCCGGGCTCCCTCTCAGTGAACCCCACGGAAAGCGAGCACAGACGCCGGGCCCTGACCTCTGGGGGCCCTGCCCTGTTCCCAGAGCCGCTCTGCTCGCCGTCTCCGTGGGCTGACTCGAACCCCGCTGTCTCTCCTAGTGCGAAAATCCAAAGCCGCTGATGAGAAGCGGCGCTCCCTGGCCAGGCAGGCCCGGGAGGACTACAAGCGGCTGTCGCAGCGGGGCAGGAGCAGCAAGGGGCAGCCGGGCCCCCCGGGCGGCCCCCAGAAGCCCAAGAGGCCCCCGCTGCCCCCCAAGCCTCATTTCCTGAGCCTAGCAGGACAGCCACACATGCCTCTCAGGTGAGAAGCCGGGCGGGCAGCTCTAAGTCTAAGGAATTAAAGGTAAGTTGCGTGGCCGCTGCGGGGACAGAGGCGGCCAGTGCCATTCAGTCCGGCCCCACCTCCCAGCCTACGATGCTGAGACACCTGGGCAGGCCTTCATCCCTCCTCGCCTGTAAAATCCCCACTGTGGGTACCACTGACATGCCCAGTAACGTCACGAAGATACCTAGACAGGCTAGTGACTTCGCACGCCCCCTGCCCAGCCCCTCCCCGGTGACAGCCAGTAAGGGGAGGGGGACTGCTGAGGGGTCGTCCCAGTGGGAACCCCGGGCCTTCTGGCCTTCACGTCACCAGCAGAACTCCATTTCCCGCAGATCAGGATGAAAGATTTGATGACAGCTCTCATTCTGGGCCGGCCTTTCCTGGTGGCGCCCGGCAAAGAATCTGCCTGCCAGTGCAGGAGATGCAAGAGACGCAGGTTCAGTCCCTGGGTCAGAAAGATCCCAGGAGTAGGAAATGGCAACCCACTCCAGCGTTCTTGTCTGGAACATTCCATGGACAGAGGAGCCTGGAGGGCTACAGTCCATGGGGTCGCAAAGAGTCAGACACGACTGAACACACACACTCATTCTGGGATATACAGTTAAGCTCGTAGGTTGAGAATTTGGAAATGTTTCTTTTTTTAAATGAAGACTTTATTTGATGACGATTACCTTAGCTTTGGGGGTATTAGGCAGAACAATTTGTTTTGGAAGCCCCTTAATGAAAAATATAGTGGTACCACAGCAGAAACTCCCATACCTTATGTTATGTTGTGTTTTGTTTTAATTTATTCATTTTAATTAGAGTCTAATTACAATATTGTGGTTTTTGCCATACAGTCACAGGACCTTATGTTAACTGATTATAAAGTTATTTTCTCCCGGTTATTGCTATTATATGATTTGGTATGTAGAAAGATGATATTTAAAAATAACTGAGAGAAATCACATATTGATTTAATGAAATACAACTGTCTAAAGCCTTGTCCTCTCTGACATAAAAGCTAAAAACCTTTCTCTGTTAAGAGTATGGAAAAATAAAGAACAAAGCTCTCCCTTTGTATGAGGTCAGTGGTTATCTTCAGGGTTTTTTCCTAACGGGAATTATGACCTCAGAGGGAGCAGGGGGTGGGCGTTTCCTCTACTGTGATTATTTCTTTACTCAGTTGAAAGGTTCCATCTGGGGACTTGCGGGCCAGCACGAAATGACCACGTTCTACAGAGTGGCTGTTTGGGGAATGAGTTTTTCCTTATGGAAAACAAAACACGGAAGACCCCACAGTGCCGTGACCAGGCGCAGAGCGTGAACTCCTGCCCAGCCCCTCCCGCGCCCGAGCCTGTCGCTGTGTCGGGCCCGGGTCCCCGCAGGCGGGGTGCTCCTCCAGGCTCCCCGAGGGTGGGAGCATGCCGCCATACGTCTGCACCCAGGGTGTTTTTAGAGCTCAGCCCCTGTGACTGGTGGCAACAAAGGTGCCCTTTCACGAGGGTTTAAGATGATGTTCTAAGCTCGGTTGGCTCATTGTTTCCAACTTAAGCCACTTGCATGGAGTGCTTTTTGTGAGATGGCCAGACTGGATGGTGTCAGGGCTGGGGTTTCAAACCGTGATGACCGAGGTCAGCTAGGAGCCAGCCCAGGGCGGGACAGACATGGCTGCCCGTGGCGTTTCCGCTTGATCGCCGAAGACTTCCCGAAGAAAACGACCTAATCTGAAGGTTGGGAGGAGAAATTAGCGTGTAATCTCGTGTGTGCAGTGTCTGCTCCCCCGGAAGGTCAAGTATTATAGGCTGTTTTCTCCACACTGCTATCTTCCTATGTACTTGCGTGTACATCACGTGTGTATATGTACACGCTGACATGTATGTCACATGTAACTCCTGGTAGCATGTGTTACCATTAAGACGTATAAAGAACATAAGTTAATTTACATGATATCCAGTAGCTCATTCAGATTCATTGTTTTTACATTGAATTCTGCTCAGAATTAGTGGGCCTGGGACTTGGAAATACATTTATTATTAAAACACTGCAGCATTGCTTTTTATAATGGAAATTGACTTAGGTCCCAGAACTTAAGTTCTGCTACTGATTTTTACTTCAAAACCATGCTGCTGCCTGTATCTTTCTCTTAGCTAACCTTCAAACACTCTTCTTTCTTATACTTTCCATTTCTGAGACTGCCTTTTAGCAGAACTTATGAAAGTGTGTCAGAGAAGGAAGCAAGTCAGGGAGGTTAGTGGAAACAGGAAGAAGAGGAAATTGAAAGATGAAAGTGTTGGGGAAGTTTAGTCTATGGCATTTGGGTTCTTCTGCTTGCAAGCACTTGCTCTCCAGGAAAATATGGGGTGGGGGCAGAATATTTCACTTCTTAGCACTGTTTTCTCAATTTTTAACTGGGAGTTGATGGAGCTTCTCACTTAAATCAAGAATGAGTTAAACACTGTGGTGATAACTCAAAGCCATGAGTAGCCTACAGGACGGCAGGGCAGACCCATTCCCCACCCTGTTCCCTGCCTTGGAGGAGCCCTGTGACGGCTGCGTGCAGGGCCCCACCCCACGAGCTCAGCTGTGTGATCTCCAGACGTGTTATATCTGTGTGTGTGTGTGTGTGTGTGTGTGTGTGTGTGCGCGCGCGCGCGCGCGTGAGTTTTGAAAGGATTGTTTTCAAATCCGGTGACCCTAACTTGCAAACCTTTTACGAATGTCAGGAATCCGAGAGTGACGAGGCCGGCGTCCAGCCCAGCCCAGGAGGACATCAGGCGCTGGTTCCGGGAGGAGCAGCTTCCTCTGCGGGCGGGCTACCTGGCGGATTCGGACAGCATCGCCCCCTGGTTCCACGGTGAGTGCGCGGCGCTGACCCTGGTGGCTGGTGAGCCAGCAGGAGGGCAGGACAAAGGCTCTCTTCCTCTTGAGCCGCCCCAGAGAGGCTCTGATACTGTTCTCAGAAAGTGGATTTTCCCAGCTTTCTCAGGGAGCGGCTGGCTCCCGCCAAGTGGCCCGCAGTCTTGGTGGCTGCCAGCACAGGTTGGTTGATCTCCCCAGATGGACACCACGGGGCGACTGGCAAGGCATTGCCCCCTGGGCACCTGCACAGGGCACTCGGTTGTGCTCCCCACAGATGGCAGCACCGTCGGCCTGCCCGCCCCAAGCAGGGAGGGGCCACCAGGTGTGGTCAGAGGGGCATACGCCATGTGACCTTGAGCAGATCACGTTCTCTCTTGTTCTTGTTTAGTCGCTAAGTTGTGTCCGACTCTTTGTGACCCCACGGACTGCAGCACACCAGGCCTCCCTGTCCTTCACCATCTTGCGGAGTTTGCTCAAACCCATGTCCATCGAGCTGGTGGTACCATCCAACCATCTCATCCTCTGTCGTCCCCTTCTCCTCCTGCCTTCAATCTTTCCCAGCATCAGGGTCTTTTCCAATGAGTCAGTTCTTCGCATCAGATGGCCAAGGTATTGGAGCTTCAGTTTCAGCATCAGTGCTTTCAGTGAATATTTAGGGTTGATTTCCTTTAGGATTTTGTTCTCCGTAGTGAATCCATTTATCCGAGCCTCATTTTCCTCATACATTAAATGAAGGGGTTGAGCACTGTGACCTTTAATTAAAAGTTCTTTGGTTTTGATCCCTGCAGTTAAGGCTGTGAGATGGGCTTGTTGGAGGCTAAGCAGAGGTCAGCTCATAAAGCATGTCTTCATTCGATGCTCGAAACTGGACTCATTCAAACCGTCTGTTTACCTTGCACCCACCTCACCGACCTCTCAGCTTCTTGGATTTCAAAAACAGGCAGTGACTTTCTGTCTGCTGCTTCTTCGAGCTCTGTGGTTGGGTTGCATTATCACTGGCTCTGTGGACAACAAAAGCTTTAAGACAGAAATCACGTCCTCTCACAGAGAACGCTTGTCCTAATGGGTGTCTTGGTTTGAGTTGTGTTTAAGACTACTCTCATTTCAGTAGGATCATCTCACGTAGAAATAGAGCCACAAAAATCAGCACCCAAACCCATAGAATGGCAAACTCCTCTGAAAAAGAACCAAGTTGTCTGTGGCAGGCTCTCTGCGAAGGGGCTGCTTTTACAGGTGCAGCAGAACCATCCAGTTTTCCCTGAAAATGCAGGTTCTCTGGTGACTGAGGTTTTGTAACTGTCCATGCCCAGAGGAGCCTGCTCTGTCTCCCAGGAGGAGGTCGTAAAAGCCTCCTTCCCCTTTCTGCTCTCCTCTGAAGATTCTGGGGGAGGGAGTGACAACGGTGTCAAAAGATAAACAGAAAGAGCATGGTCAGCACCTCCACCATCTCGCGTTGCCTGTCTTTTCCTTTTTAAGATAAGCAGTGAGGAAACGGGCCTCTCTGTAGCCTCTGTGTCATTGGGCAGAAGATGCTGCTGTTCCTGGTTCCCAGGGTGCTAGCTGTTTTAACTGCAGGGAGTGAGACATTCAAAGTGCTGATGTTATTAAAAATCCTGATACTTTAATAGGCAGTTCTACTTGAAAGAGTTGCTATGAGCTAGGAAGACACAGTTGGGCTAAAAATTTAGTTGAAGCTTTGGTTGAAATATAAGACTCTTGGATTTTACCTGTCATTTATTAATTCCAATTGTTGATGATTTATTTTCATTTATACAAATATTTATCATAGTTGTATCAGTCGTGTCCGACTCTTTGTGACCCTGTGGACTGTAGCCCGCCAGGCTCCTCTGTCCTTGAGATTCTCCAGGCAAGGATACTGGAGAGGGTGGCCATGCCCTCCTCCAGGGGAGCTTCTCGCCCCAGGGATTGAACTGCGTCTCTTACATTTCCTGCATTGGCAGGTGGGTTCTTCACCACTAGCTCTGCCTAGGAAGCCCATTGTAAGCAAAGTAAATAACATGATATGATATAGTGATGTAATAGTAAATACTCAGCCATGTAGTCAATGTAAATTACTATCTTTACTTTTAAGAAGAAAAAACTTTGCACTGCTATGGTAAAGTGAAGAGGGACCACAGCTTATCTTTTTGAAACATAACTGTTTACTAGGAAACGTGTTTTGAAATAACAGGATGGCAGTTCGCTGTTGGTTTGCCATCTTCCTTTCATTGACTCACACCCCTAAGTCACCCTTCATAAGTTACTGTTTGGGCCACCTAATTTTCCCCTGATGGAGTCTGTATTTCACCATTTTCTCTAAATTAGCTTTGAGTAAGGATGGGGGTGAGAAGGCAGGGACCAGGGAAGTGAGGGGAGCTGGGCCTCTGGCTTGTGGGGAGGGTGGGGGCTGCACATCGTTGGTGAGGCAGGACCCCAGAGGATGCGGCAGGACCCCAGAGGATGCGGCAGGACCCCAGAGGATGATGCGGCAGGACTCCAGAGGATGATGCGGCAGGACCCCAGAGGATGCGGCAGGACCCCAGAGGATGATGCGGCAGGACCCCAGAGGATGCGGCAGGACCCCAGAGGATGATGCGGCAGGACCCCAGAGGATGAGGCAGGACCCCAAAGGACCCCAGAGGATGCGGGAACTTAGGGCAGGGGCCAGGGCACTCATCTGGGGTGTGATGCCTTTGAAGGTTCTTTGGGGCCGTTGTGTGAAACGGCCCCTGGGCAGCCAGACTGATGGGTCAGAGCTGGAGATAATAGGCTGGGTTCCCAGCACGTAATCGAAAGCATGGAGGGCGTGGGGTTTTCCAGGGGTGAGCTGGGAGGGTGTGAGAGAGGAGCCGAGGGAGTGCCAGGCAGCACCCAGCACGGTGGCAGGGAGGAGCAGACGGACAGCAGGTCCGGAGACCACCCACTGCCCGCAGCGTCCTTCTTGCTCAGGGAAGATCAGGCGCTGAAGGCCGTCGACTGATGAGACGGGGCCCACCCACACCAGGGAGGGTTTTTCTCTCCTCCTTTGAACATGGTTTTTCTAATTATGAAGCATTTTACACAGAAACAGTACAGGGGAAAATAAATCCAGTGCCAGTGATGTAACAAGTATTATAGCTGCTCTGCAGATATAGGGTGGAGAAGGCACTGGCACCCCACTCCAGTACTCTTGCCTAGAAAATCCCACGGATGGAGGAGCCTGGTAGGCTGTAGTCCATGGGGTCGCTGAGTCAGACACGACTGAGCGACTTCACTTTCGCTTTTCACTTTCATGCATTGGAGAAGGAAATGGCAACCCACTCCAGTGTTCTTGCCTGGAGAATCCCAGGGACAGGGCAGCCTGGTGGGCTGCCATCTCTGGGGTCGCACAGAGTCAGACACGACTGAGGCGACTTAGCAGCAGCAGCAGCAGATACAGGGCGTGTTAAAAGTCATATTTACTTTGAATCTATTTTTACTAGGAAATAAACCCTGAAACACAGAATTAAGGCTCCTCTTTTTACTCCGTTTTGATGCTATTTCCTCTTCCCAAGGGATGAACTACTCTTCTGAAGCTGTCTTTCCCATCCATATTTACAGTTTATTACATGCATACATGTATGGGTACTTCAGGAAAACACATTTTAAAAATATAAAACACAGGTATGCGTATATTTCTACAAAACAGAACAATGTGTTTAACATATAACATGGTATCATGTTGTAGACATTCTTCTGAAACATGCATTTTCTCTCAATATTATGTTAAGTGGGTTTTCCCTTGTTTATAAAGGTAGACTAATCATTCCTTGTAATGCAGTATTTTGTGATATATGTTATTTATATATTCATAATACACATACTATAAAACATGTAATCTTTTGTGTTTGATGATATATATTTTATTACACACACTTACACACGTGTGTCATTACTCATTCATCTCTTCTACATTTGGTACAATTTTTTTGCTGTTACGGAAAATGATGTGGTATTCACCCTGAACATGCCTCCTTGAACACATTTGTGATCATTTCTTCAGGGTGTGTATTTAGAAGTGAAATTGCTGGGAGGTAGGATATGAACCTCTTTAAGTGTTGCCAGATGTCCTCCAAAGTGATTAAACAAAGTTATACTCCCACCAGCTTAATCTTACCAGTGGAACCACCTTATTTTAATTTGCATTGATTTGTCCTCAGTTTAGCTTTTCAGGGTTCCTAGATAGGTGGGTGTCTTCTTCTGTTATTCCTTGTAATCATTTGACCATTCTTTCTGGTCAATTCAATGCCCCAAGGCAGCGCAGAGTTTTCTTAGCTCCTAGCTTGGAAAGGTGGCTTTTCTGGTGGCTCAGACGGTAAAGAATGTGCCTGCAATGCAGGAGACCAGGGTTTGATCCCTGAGTCGGGAAGATCCCTGGGAGAAGGGAATGGCAACCCACTCCAGTATTCTCGCCTGGAGAATCCCATGGACAGAGGAGCCTGGCGGGGTACAGCCTATGGGGTCACAAAGAGTTGGACGTGACTGAGCAATTAATAAACACACAGCTTGGAAATGTAGTGTGATGCAGGCTTAGTACCAGACTCCCGAGATGGGTCACTGGGCTTGAGTTGTGTTTTCTCCTCTGTGAATGGAGGTAATAATAGTATCTACACCACAGCGTTGTTTCGTAAGTAAGTCAGCTGACATCTGAGAAGGCTTAGGTCCTGGTACAGAGTTTCTGTTGTAACTGATCAGCCTAAGAGAAAGTTTACCCCTCCGGTCCCCTCTGCCCTTCTCCTCCTCATCAGCCTCATCCCACCAAAAAGTGTAGTCTTCAGCAGCAGCATCACGTACAAGAATGAGGCAGCGCTTCAATAACATAGATCTTAATTATTTTCCTCAATTATTTACTTAGGGCCTGTCCCTGATAATAGCTTCCCTGGTGGCTCAGACAATAAAGCATCTGCCTGCAATGGGGGAGATCCGGGTTTGATCCATGGGTTGGGAAGATCCTCTGGAGAAGGAAATGGCAGCCCACTCTAGTACCCTTGCCTGGAAAATCCTATGGACAGAGGAGCCTGGTAAGCTACAGTCCACGGGGTCACAAAGAGTTGGACACGACTGAGCGACTTCACTTGTCCTTGATAAGTCCAGAGCCCAGGAGCTCACCCCAGAAGGCAGGAATAATCTGGAAGGACCAAAGGAGAGCCACCCCGCAAACAGGGAATGGAGTTGCTTGCAGTCATCCCAGGCAGTTACGTTTGCGTGTGGGGTCAGCATGGAGGGTGTGGAGAGACGGCAGTGTGTCCTGGGGTTGCGGAACAGCGCTGTCTCTTTTATAGGTGTATTATCTGAGTATTGCAGTCTGCTTGGTTTTGTTTCCTCAAGAAGGACTGTCTTCTCTCTCTGTCCTTACCCCTTACCTCCTCTCACGCGTGAGTGTTCAGGACTGTCGTGATCGTCAAATACAATCCGTGTTTTTATCCATTTCATTCTCCCGAGTATACACCCTGTTACAGCACCTCTGGGCTGCTGGTGCAGTTGGCGATAAGTGTCGAGAAGCCCTCTCAGCTAACTTGACACCCCGCTGAACATGGTCATTGCACTCATCCTGTCTCTCACTATGGGTCCCCAAAGTAGGTAGGTATATAATTAACTATTCACTTCTTGAAGAAAAGGGCTGGGGAATAAGTAAAACTGAAGTTGGAAGGTCCATCCATCGCCCTGCGGACCCATTTCTTCACTCTGTCCATCAGCATTTTCCTACTTCTGTGAGACATGCAGCAGTGTCGGGAGCTTAGGAGCCAGCAGAGCTGCGAGCGGGAAGACGGGGAAAAGATGGAAGGAAATGCACAAACAGGTTTCTGATTTGGGAGATCTCTAATTGCTTCTGTTGTTAGAGAATTCATATGCTTGCTTTATGCATCAATAGTTGATCATTATTCCTCTGAAAGGTAATTTACACTTCCTTATCCAAATCTGGAAGTGATTAGACGGTTGATGAAATATTTCCACCTGATTTATTTCTTTTGAATGTCTTTGCTGTTGTGGCATATGATCAAAAACATGCCCTCCAAATGCTTTACATTTTTAAAAACCTTTGTATTTTAAGCTACTTAAAAAGTAAATCCCTTTAACATCTACAGGATACCAACACAGTTCATACCACAGCTATTTTGATTGCTTCCATTTTTCCTGTATAGCACAGCTCAGTCATGTCTGACTCTTTGTGATCCTGTGGACTGTAGTCGCCAGGCTCCTCTGTCCATGGGGATTCTCCAGGCAAGAGTACTGGAGCCATGCCCTCCTCCAGGGGATCTTCCCAACCCAGAGATCGAACCCAGGTCTCCCGCATTGCAGGCAGATTCTTTACCATCTGAGCCACCAGAAAAGCCCAAGAATACTAGGGTGGGTAGCCTATCCCTTCCCCAGGGGAACCTCCTGACCCAGGAATTGAACCAAGGTCTCCTGCGTTGCAGGTGGATTCTTTACCAGCTGAGTTACCCTGGAAGCCCCTCCATTTTTGATACACGCTTCAAATGTTCATTCTGCAAGGGGGGTAAATCGTATCCATTTCTGTGGAGGCAGTTACTCTCTCAAACCTAAGTTCCCTAGAGAGAAGTGTCCAGGAAGAGCCCTGTGTCTTTGTTCTCCCAGTGTTACTGAGTCCAGGCTCACTGCTTGCCGCATGATAGGCCAGTACGTTAAGAGGTGAAGTGTTGGGACATGGAACAGTAACTTTATTTGGAAAGCCAGAAGATCAAGAAGATGGTGGACAAATATCCCATAGAAGCATCTTCCCTGAGTAAGAATTCAGGCTTCTTTTGTATTAACGGGAGGGTGGTATGGTTGGCTGATGCAGGCTTCTTGGTGTTGGAATCTGTTCTTGCAGCTGTCTCTGTAGGTCAGGTCATAATGTTCCTGTAAACCTCCAAAGAGACAAATGTTATTCTCTGTTCTGCAACTTTTTATCTCTATGTGAATAAAAGAGTTATACCCTTAAAAGGTCAGAGGCTTGAGAATGGGCTTCCTGTGTATTTCAGGCTATGGGTAACATTCTTTCTAGAAAAGGTGCCAAGCCCAGCATGACTCAGCACAGGCCACAGGGCACAAAAGTTAGACAGAAAAAAGAAATGGATGCAACACGGAGTCAGCCTTGCTCTTCCAGTTACTCTGCAGTGTGCAATCCAGGCTCCGTCAGCACACTCTTCCAGGGCTGACTGGGTATACCTGGAGGGGTTGCATTGAGAAAGTCTCACAGAAGTCTCCCAAGATTTCTTTCAGGCTAAAACCTTAATGAACCTGGACACTGGCACTCTTAAGCGATGATCTGTCCTCCAGCCATTTTCCTGAGGCTTGGAGATTTCTTACTTGTGGGGCCTTCAAAATTCTGCCCATCTCTCACAAAGGGATTTTCAAGCTTTGTCTTGACTTACACACAAATGACTGATGGGTGTGACTTTCCAAAGTCACCCTAAAGTATCCACCCTGCCTCACTTACACCTGTGAGTCATCTCCCTCTTGGAGTGGGAGAGGCTGTGGCTGGCAGCAGGAGGACCTGGGTGCCTGTGTGTGACAGGGAAGGGCACGGGAGGCTTTGACCTTGGGAGGGCCCAGCAGAGCCTGAGCCACGAGCCCGAGGACTCGGCTCCGCTCAGCACCGAAGCTTCATCTGCCCTGTGGCCTCAGCGCGCTTTGTCCACGTTACTCTCCGCAGCGCTCCACTCTGCCTGCCGAGTCTTCGCTCAGTTGTGAACTAACTGAAGGTGAAGATAAAGGCGTGAAAGCTAGAGTACTCCTACAGATTTGAGAAGCGCTGGCTTCTCTGCAGCGAATACGACACAGTTGCCTGGGAGACCCTGACTTTTTTCAGACATTACCCCGTGCAGCAAACTTGCTGCAAAACTCTTAGTATCTTTTTCCACTACTGTCGAGAGGAGTTCATGAACCTCAAAGCCCTCCCTTGGGTTTTTCAGACGCTGCCGTGGGGTCCTCGCCCTGACACTGCCGGCCACGGGGTTCACTGCCTGCCTGTGCCAGGAGCCCTGCGCTTCCCATTACTGATGCCCGGGGGCTCCAGGCTTGTGGTTCCCGCGTGCTCTCGGAGGGGCCTGAGAGGCGAGACAGAGGGGAGCGGGTGGGCCCCGCTGAGGACAGCGGCTCTGCTGGGGGTTTACTTGGGACTTTTACACGGATATTAAATCCATGCTTCTGCCGTCACACTTTCTTCGTTGTCACGTGCCCGTGTCCTGGATTTCTGCTGTCACCGTCAGAGCAGGCTGGACACTGCTCCTTGACGCTGGTGGCGGGGAGGCTGGGGAGAGGAGCCAGCTTGCTGACAAGTGCGTCCCCAGGGCCAAGCCGCCTGCACCCAGCTCCCCGTCCCCCACCAGCCGGCTGCGTGGCCTCAGCAAGTCGCACGACTCCTGCACTTGCCTGTCATCGGTCCGATGCAGATAATGCATTACCTGCCTCCCAGGCTGGTCGAAAACTCGGTGACGTATAACGGGCAACGGACTCAGAACCGTGTGTGACGCATGCTCGGTCACCTTTAGTAAGTGTTGGCCATTAAGGTGATGAAGTGAGAACAAATGATGTCAGTTTAATCTTTGAATTACTAGGGAAACATTATGAATAATACTTTAAGAGCTCTGACCACTTTTGCTCATCCCTAAGGTGCCTGGTAGCTCAGCTGGTAAAGAATCTGCCTGCAGTGCAGGAGACCCCAGTTCGATTCCTGGGCCAGGAAGATCCTCTGCAGGAGGGCACGGCACCCCACTCCAGTGTTCTTGCCTGGAGAATCCCACGGACAGAGGAGCCTGGTGGGCTGCAGTCCATGGGGTCTCAGACAGTCGGACACGACTGAGAGACTCGCGCTTGCACCTCCCAGGCGCCTGAGCGCTCAAGGGTACATGTCAGCATCGTGGTGAGGACCAGGGCAGGACCCGGAGCCTCTCTGAACCTGCGTCCTGTACGTGCTGAAGGATCAGGGGGTGAGGTAGGGAGAGCTCTCTCCCGAGTGTGACTCGCCAGGGCTGACGTGTACGCTCTCAGTCTGCAGGGCTCTGCTTGAAAACACCGCCAGCTTTTCTCTCGCCCACCCGTCCCTGGGCAGGTGGCATTGCGGGGCTCTGAGGTCACCTTGAAGCAGAGCTGTGTTCCATCAGGAACGTCGACTCGGTGCCACGGCCTCCCTGCACCACCGTCTGGGGCAGAGAACATGGGAAAGATGGCAAGAGAGGGAGAGGTTGAGATGGTACCTGGGGCTCCATCGCCCCAGCAGACCCTGAGATCAGGGAGCCCCGAAGGTGCGGGCTGGGGCTTCTTTATCCGCGACCGCCGAACTCTGGGCTGAGGGGGTCACAGGGGTCATGGTGCATCGTCCCCACATACAGGGACTGCACTCAGTAATCACTGAAAAACACATCATCTTTAGGCTGCCCAAGTGGGAAATGAACACCTCTTTGTGAAATCAACCTCATTTTAAATTCTCAGCCAACTCCAGGAAAGTTTCATGAGCCCGGTGGGTTGGGCTAAGCCAAGCCCTGGAGCAGGAGCCTGAAACCACCACTAACGTGTCCTGTAGCTTTGGGTGCCTGCCTTTCTTTCTCAGCTTTCCCTTCTGTAAAACCGCCATCGCTCGCTCGCTCGCTTAGTCGCTTAGTCGCGTCTGACTCTTTGCGACCCTATGGACTGTAGCCTTCAGGCTCCTCTGTCCATGGGATTCTCCAGGCAAAAATACTGCAGGGGGCAACCATCTCCTTCTCCAGCGGATCTTCCCAACTCAGGGATCGAACCCAGGTCTCCTGTGTTGCAGGCAGATTCTTTACCATCTGAGCCACCAGGGAAGCCCCCCAAATGGCCATGCTTCTGCTTATTTTAAAGCTGTTTGGGGAAGAAATACAGTGAGGAGCCCGATGCACCAGGGGCAGGTGTTCTGGAGGGTGGGTGCGAGCTCGGCTTCTCTGGTCGGGCCTTTGGTTCTGGCCCGTGCTCCAGGCCCACCTTGGGACCTCTGAGACCCAGGCCTTCCCCTCTGTGCTCGGTGGGCCGTGACAGCACCTGGTCTCCAGGCCTCAGTGAGGATCATGAGGGAAGGCCCACCTGGGGGAGGGCCAGGCAGACGCGAAGAGCTCTCGGTGCTGTTGTTACTGAGTTCTCGTTCGTTCGGTTATTAAACACGGCTTGTCCAGGTGCCGGAAGCAGGTCACACAGGTGTGCGTGAGACTCAGGCCTGGGGGTACCTCAGAGAAACACGAGGGCACCCCTGGTCCCTGTTAACAGCTCTCAGCCTAGTGGCAGTGGGTGCTAGGATTGTCCTGGAGAGGGACGTTTCTCACTTGACTGGGACCAAGGTATGTGCTAGACCTTTCCCGGGCATCTTCCGGGTGGCAGTTCCTGAGGGCGTGAAGATAAACTAGGAGCAGTGGTTGCTCACGAGGAGGCAGGGCGGGGAGAGACTGCAGGGCGTGCTGGGGTCCCTTCCAGAGCTGTGGACCGTGCTAGCCGGGTGGAGGTGGGGCTGGGTGAGCCCTTGGAGAACCCGGAGGGAGGCAGCCTGGGGCTGTCACGGCCTCAGCGGGGGCTGGAGGGAGACCACTGTCTGTACTAGAACCAATTTCTTAGCGTCACGCCCCGGGCAGGGGTCCCCCAGTGATTAGCGTCTGATGCTGGACTTTGGTTTTGCGTGCAAGAGCCCCCTTTGCAGGCAGACCAAGCTTGCTGCTTGCTCCAGACCTCCCTGGAGGCCCTCGCTGCCCTCAATGGCATCGGGAGAAACTGCACGTAGACCTGTGTCATCAGATGCCCCGAGAGCTCGTGCCCTTCAGGAAAGCTGACCCTGTGGTGAAGTGAATGAGCAAAGCGCGGCGCTCACCTTCTGCACCTGCCGTGGGTGGCACCAAGGGGAGAGGGGCCCTGCGCTGGTGGACCCGAGGCAGAGCCAGGGTTTGTGCACGCTGAGAACAGCTACAGGCCGGGGGCAGGGGGGGCTCGCGGACGGTCTGATTTGCAGCTATTCTATGCCCTGACTTGAGGAATTTGTCTCATTCTGGTTATAATCTTCCAGAATGGCTTTTGTTCTAGGAATTGGACTCCATCATGCTGAAATCCAGATATTATAAATGACAACATCCGTACCGCCTGTTGAAGTCACCTGGAATTTCAGAGTCAGCCTTTCAGGGAGGGGAGAGAAATCTTTCCAGGATGAAGTCACTGAGCAATCCCCCTGGGTTCAGAGAGCGTCAGACCCAGAGTCTTCACTCCGCAGCCCCTGCAGGCCCTGGGCAGGGTGGTCGCCGGTGGCCTGGGTTCAGCCTTCAATGCCTGCAGTGGGACCAGGTGTGGAGAAGGTGAAACGAGCAGGAAGGAGCAGTCGCTGCGGGGATGTTCACCAGGCATTAGGTGGGCGCCTGACGTGGACACCCGGCAGTGAGCCCAGGGGCCTCAGAGTCACAGCGCCTCAGTGTCCAGCGCCTCAGTCTCGTCGGGAAAGGGCAGGAAGGCGACTGGACTGGACTCAGCGGCCTGCAGGGCAGGGTCCTGGCAGAGCCGGGGCCCCGGAGGAGAGCCCACCTGCTTCTTGCCTCGCAGGCGCGTTTCCTGTCCATGAGGGGCTGGCCGCAGGCCCTGCCGTCGCCCCGCGTCGCCCTGGAGCTGAGCCCCCACACCCAGACGTGCAGGTTCGGGGTGGACGGGGCTGGACGGGGCCCGGGGAGTCTGTGATCTCTAATCCTCCCTTCTGAAAGATCTACTTACAGAAAAGAACACAAGTGATTTCATTTGACGTTTTACTCTGGATCCTTAGGTTTAATTCTCAATTAACTTTACTAACTTTAGTGTTGTCAGACTAAAGAGCTGTGATAATCCATTGCCTTTTCACCAAGAGGCCTTTTGGGTTTCTCCCTAATCCTAATACCGAATGTCAGCCTGAAAGAGGCGGGAGGTTCCGTCTGCTGACGCGGGAAACGCTGCCCTCTGGCCAGAGCTCGGAGCAGCTCACCATCCTGCCAGCACGTGTCTGCGCACTTCTCTGTGTCTTATCACGTCGTGGGCTCACCTGAAGAATTACAGATGAGGAGGAGCAAGAAGGGGAACCGGGAGCACGGGTCAGACCTGAGCAATTAGTGTGGGCTAATTGGGGGGGAAGGCTGGTCTTGAATTCCTGGGAATTCATGAGGCATCCAAACTACGCATGTGTAGTGTAACACGTGTGTGTGTGTGTGTGTGTATGAAGAGTGGCATCCTTTTGAGTATCTGTGAAGACACAAATAGACAGTATGCATATACACACGGGGCTTCCCTGGTAGTTCAGCTGGTAAAGGACCCGCCTGCAATGCAGGATGGAGAAGGCAATGGCACCCCACTCCAGTACTCTTGCCTGGGAAATCCCATGGATAGAGGAGCCTGGTGGGCTGCAGTCCATGAAGTCGCTAAGAGTTGGACACGACTGAGAGATAACTTCCCTTTCACTTTTCACTTTCATGCATTGGAGAAGGAAATGGCAACCCACTCCAGTGTTCTTCCCTGAAGAATCCCAGGGACAGGGGAGCCTGGTGGGATTCTGTCTATGGGGTCTCACAGAGTTGGACATGACTGAAGTGACTTAGCAGCAATGCAGGAGACCTCAGTTCAACTTCTGGGTCGGGAAGATCCGCTGGAGAAGGGATAGGCTATCCACTTCAGTACTCTTGGGCTTCCCTGGTGGCTCAGACAGTAAAGAATCCACCCGCAATGCAGGAGATCTGGGTTCGATTGCTGGGTTGGGAAGATCCCCTGGAGGAGGGCATGGCAACCCACTCCAGTATTCTTGCCTGGAGAATCCCATGGGCAGAGGAGCCTGCGGGCTACAGTCCATGGGGTCACAAAGAGTCGGACACGACTGAGCGGCTAAGCACAGCACACATACACACGTACGTGCGTATGCCTGCATCTCTTGCTTCATTCCTTTAAATGAAGCCTCATTTAGGAGTAGTCACATCAGAGGACACTGTCACTAACTCGCTGACACCTGGCCAGGGTGCCCGCCTTCGGCACTGGATCACTGTCTGTAGTGAGGCTGTTCTGTGCACGGCGAGAGGTTTAACAGCATCCCTGGCTCCATGCACTGGAGGAGGCTAGAGCCACCCCCACCCCCCAGCCCGTGTCTGAGACGTTTCCAGACATGCTCCGGTGAGAACTCCTGCTCCAGATCTCGTAGGATCATTCCCAGCCCCCAGGGTCCCCATCAGTCAACTTGAGAGAGCTCACCCTCCCAGGATGACCGTCAATGGTCCTACCCCTCAGAAGCCACATGACGCCTGTGCTTGTCACTGGGTGGAAACGTGTTCTGAGGGGCGAGCGTTCCATTCGTACTGCATTCGTGCCAAGTCGCTTCAGTGGGGCCCAACTCTTTGCGACCCTGTAGACTGTAGCCCACCAGGCTCCTCTGTCCATGGGGATTCTCCAGGCAAGTATACTGGCGTGGGTTGCCATGCCCTCCTCCAGGGACTCTTCATGCAGGGATCAAGCCCAGGTCTCTTGATGCTTCCTGCATTGGCAGGCGGGTTCTTTACCTCTAGCTCCACCCTGGGAAGCCCCCCATTTGTACTACACATTTGCTTATGGAACCTACTCCATCCCGGAGAAGGCAATGGCACCCCACTCCAGTACTCTTGCTTGGAAAATCCCATGGATGGAGGAGCCTGGAATGCTGCAGTCCATGGGGTTGCTGAGGGTCGGGCACAACTGAGTGACTTCACTTTCACTTTTCACTTTCATGCATTGGAGAAGGAAATGGCAACCCACTCCAGTGTTCTTGCCTAGAGAATCCCAGGGACGGGGGAGCCTGGTGGGCTGCCATCTATGGGGTCGCACAGAGTTGGACACGACTGAAGTGACTTAGCAGCAACCCCATCCAGGTACCAAGTACCAGATGACGAACCACACTACTGCTCCAAGGAAACCCAGCGTGGACTTAGGGTTGCTCAGGTTGTTACTGGCTTTATCCACACGGCTGTGTTTAGCAGAGGGGAGCTTTGGAAATGATGTGGCTGAAACCCCTGCCCTTCTTTCCTGCAGGAATCCTCACCGTAAACAGAGCGAACGAGCTTCTGAGCACCTGCGTGCCGGGCAGCTTTCTGATCCGGGTCAACGAGAAGGTCAGGGGCTACGCCCTGTCCTACCAGTCCGAGGACGGCTGCAAGCACTTCCTCATAGATGCCGCCTCGGACTCATACAGCTTCCTGGGCGTGGACCAGCTGCAGCACGCCAGCCTGGCCGAGCTGGTGGAGTACCACAAGGTGCGGCCCCGCACATGCGTCGCTCGCTTGGTGACGGGTATCCTGCAGCTGCTCTGACAGTGAAAGCCGGTTCCACGGAAAAGAACTGAGACGAGCAGGAGGAGATCAGCCCCCCGCTTCCATAACTCCTCCCGATAATAGTGCTCGTGCTCAATCGTGTCCGACTCTCTGTGACACCACGGACTGTAGCCCGCCAGGCTCCTCTGTCCGTGGGATTCTCCGGGCAAGAATACTGGAGTGGGTTGACATTTCTTCTTCCAGGGGATCTTCCCGGCCCAGGGAGCGAACCCACATCTCCTTCACCTCCTGCATTAGCAGGCGAATTCTTTTAACCGCTGAGCCATGTGGGTAACCTTCCCGATAACAAGGATTGTTAATTGCACTTCCTTTATCACTGAACCTGGTCCCTCCTCATATACTCAGGGAGAACCCACTGGGGCAGAGAATGCACGAGATGATGCAAAATCTGTGCACTCCGATCACATGTGAGAACACTTTTTTTTTAAAAGTATAGTTGATTTACAGTGTTGTGCTAATTACTGCTGTACAGCAGAGTAATTCCATTATATATGTACACACAGACACATTCTTTTTAAAAACATTCTTTTCCATATGAGAACGCCCTTAAGTGAGAGTACAAGCCCGGGAAGGAGGGAGACCACGGGGCAGCTTGTGGACAAGAAATCTCTCTTTCGGGGTTGCCTAAGCCAAGAAAGCTTAGTGTGAAGTGAGGGGAGACCAGAAGCTGTGTGCTGCAGCAAGGCAGGAAGGGCTTCTTACGAAAGTGTCCTGTAAATAAGACGCGGGAGCCTGGGCTGAGGCCCCTGCCGCTCCCGGGGGCTGCAGCCTGACCTCTACTGTCTCCCTCACAGGAGGAGCCCATCACCTCCCTGGGGAAGGAGCTCCTTCTGTACCCCTGCGGTCAGCAGCAAGAGCCGCCCGACTACCTGGAGCTGTTTGAGTGACAGCCCTGCAGCCAGCAGACCCGCGGCTGTGGACACGCGTGAGAAGCCACGGCGAGCCGACCCCGAGCAAGTGAAAGGACCCCTGGGGTTCCATAAAGACCTCTGCACGCATGCTAGAGTTTCACGCCAAGAGGGAATCACCTCCTCCACGCGGTACATGCTCCAGCAATAAAGGAGACGAACCCGCAATTCCACGGCTCCTAACACGAGGCCACAACGCTAACGACGTGTGAAACAAACCAGGAAACTGGTGCCTGGTAGGAATTGAGCGCAAGCGAAATCGCTTCCGTCCTGTCCAACTCTTTGCGACCCCATGGACTGTAGCCCGCCAGGCTCCTCTGTCCATGGGGATTCTCCAGGCGAGAATACTGGAGTGGGGTGCCATGTCCTTCTCCAGGGGATCTTCCCGACCCAGGGATCTAACCCGCATCTCTTACATCTTCAGCATCAGCAAGCGTGTTCTTTACCACTAGCGCCACCTGGGAAGCTGGTTGGAATAAAGGGACACCTCAAAACCAGACTCTCCCGCGGCCTCGCGGGAAGGTCTCAGGCTCCTGTTCAGGTGAGGTTCAGGTGGCACTGGGGGCTGAGCCGACCGCCCCCACCCACCTCACTTCCTGGGCGTGTGGCAGCTATGGTGAGGGACACGGAGAATGCGCTGGAGATGGGGTGCACTGAATGAGGAGTTTGAAGGTGTTGGAAGAGGGGCTTCACGTGGACAGAAATACCCTGGGCGAGGGCAGGAGGTGAGGGACCGTGTGTGAGGTGGTTTCCCGGCTCCGGGGGAGCAGGCAGGGCTCCAGGACCACAGAGAAGGAAGGGGGATGCCCTGCACGTGACTGGTGTTGGCCGACAGAGCAGGGCATTTGGGGGAGCGCCCTGGACACCGCGTGTCCTCGGATGAGACCCCCTCCCCGCACCTGAACCTGACCTTATTTGAAAACAGGGTCTTTGGGGCTGAGGTCAGACCAGATGAGGGTGGGCCCAAGGCCGACGGCTGGCGTTCTGGCAAGGAGAGGGGGCTCTGGAAGCGGAGGCACATGAGGCAGAGTCGCGAGTGAGGAGCTGAAAACCTGGGGACATGGGGGCCCGCAGGGCGGCTGGAGCGCCCCCTCCCCAGGGCCCCAGGGACACCTCAGTCTCAGACTGCTAGCCTCCAGGACTACGATGCAATAAATGTCCTTTTTCATAAGCCACTGAGTTTATGGTAATTTATTACGGGAGAGCCCCAGGAAACGAATACAGACGTTTACGTCGTCCCGGATGCTGACACGCACTGTGTGCCCGTGGTCACTGTTCAGCCTACCCGCCTCCTGACGAAGGCAGCGTGGGATAACCTCCCCTGGCAATTCTGGCAGGTGCACTGGCCAGGCGTCTCCTGCCCCGCTGAGCCCGCCCCAGCCTCCAGCGGCTCCTGGATGAGCCCCCGCGAGATCGTCCCGGGAGAGGGGCCCTGACTGGCACTCCGGGCCTGACTCCTGTGGCAGCTGGTCCCCTAAAGGAAGCGTAGGGCTGCAGCGGTCCGTCAATGAAGGTGTTGGTTGTGCAAAACACACCCTGACTGTATAGTCAGAGAAGGGGGTGGGGTACATGTATGTGTGCGTATGCATGGGTGTTTGTGTGCTTTAATGAGAAAGTTTTTAAACAATTAAGTGTTTCTTAAAATGTCCCATGTGGTTTCTGTTGTCTGAGAGATCGTGTCTCTCGGCTTTCATGTCTAACAGTAGTTTGGCAGTCATGACATCACAGAACTGCAGAGACACACAAAGGCTGGGGGTCAGAAACTCCTGTTCCCGTCTCTTCCCACCATTAGCTGTATGACCTTGGACCGGTCCCTCTGCCTCTCTGAACCTCAGTTTTTCACTTCTGACAAAACAAGGTGGGATAAACAGGTCATTATTTATTTTACCCAGCTCTGAAATCTCGGAGTTCTGAAATGAATAGAAAAATATCCTATAGTCACTAGTAATTATGAAGACAGACAGGATGTTGCCATCACCCTCTGCTGACAATTATTTTGGAGGAAGTACGGAAGTCCTGTCCAGACACCACTGTCCAGATGTCACTGAGTGACATCCATTACACACACATACATGTACCCTACCCTCTTCTCACCCCACCATCCCGCTGGAGGAAGACTTGGAAAATAGAGGATGATTGAGTGAGTGAACCTGCTATCAGCAGCGGGGGCAGATTTGAGTTCATAATCTTACCCTGGTGGTTACTGATACTCGGAACAAGAAACCGTCCAGTGTTTGATGATCCGATGACCAAGAGTAACACTTGATATTCTACGGGGGAACGTTCTACATAATTCAGCAATTGTTTACAACTCGGTGGGGTTGGAGAAGCCTGAATTCTCATCCCAGCTGTGCAGTTAGACTCCGTCTCCCAGGGTCTGAGCCTGGTTGTGGCTGAAGGCCAGGATGTCCACACCGGCCTTGTCTCGCCCTCCCGCGGCCTCGGTCTAGCCAGTGCCCGCACCTACCTGCCAAGGCTTCCTGGTCTGGGAGCCTCCCCAGGCCCTGCAACCACCTGCCTCGGAGGGACTGTGCCAAATGTTGCTCCCTGACGCGTCACTCAGCCCTCCCTCGGGAGATCCTGGCTGCCGCTCTCCCTGCCCCTCCCCCTGCCAGCCCCGGCACCCTCAGCAAACTGCCAGCAGGCCGAGGAGGGTGCACCAGAGAGTCTCTCTTCCCATCAGCGTCGCCAGGAGGCCAAGGGACATAAAGTAAGTGTCAGTAGGCACAAACCTCACCAAGAAGAGGAAAACACAGGGACAGAAGAATCCAGAGAAAGGAGAGAAAGTGAAACCAGGGCCCGGGCAGGTCACTCAGGAGCATTTGTACCCCAAACTGCCCTTCTGAGCTAACGCGTTGGAATTAACCATCCTGTTAGTACAGGGTCATGGCGTTGTGGCATCAGGTCTGTTTTTACATTAAAAATAATTTTTGTCTATTTCTTTGCAATTGCAGCCTCTGCAGAGAGCTTCCTTCATGCACACGCATCCTAACACAGGTTACAGCCTCATACACACGCACCCAGGGCTCCTGCACCTGGCGTGCAGAGAGGACACGCAGTGACGAAAGGGGGTGCTCAGAGGCGTCTCCAAGGGGCATCTTTGCTTTCAATTTGTCAAGAACGTGGTAAATGTTTTCCTTCCAGACTGCACTGCACAAGGCTTTTGTTTCAGAACCTAGTTCAGTCCAGTTCAGTCACTCAGTCGTGTCCGATTCTTTGCGATCCTGTGGACCGCAGCATGCCAGGAACCTAAGTTTTCTACAACTGTATCTTTAAACACTCCTGTTTGAGTTGCGTGTCCCCACCCTGAGGAGGAGCTGTGCGTCCTGCTTTAGATGTCCATCCCTTGCTTCCACGGTATAATCTCCTCACTGTTTGCCCCTCTCTAGCCCCTTCCTTGCATCTTAGAACTGCCCACTCCCTTCCACTCACAGACTCCATGCTCTGCAGTGTGAATTCTGCTCGTGGGCAGACTTCAGCGTGGATGTTAGTACTTCCGTTCCACTCCACTGGCTCTGCCTCTTCACCCCCGCTCAGGGAGCTTTAGGCGCCCTGCTGCTGCCCAGACTGAAAGCCCCCAGGAGGCCTCAGTGGTAAAGCTGCCCTCTTGTTTGTGAGTGGTGAAAACATTACCTGGTAATGAGGCAGCCTGATACAGCAGAAATCCCAGCAGGTCTGGGTTTGAATCCAGGCTGCTTCTTTAACCAGCAGTGTGGAATCTTCAGCCTCATGTCTGAAACAGGAGTTTCTGAAGTCACACTGGGGGTTCTGAGGCTTAGAAATGTGTAAAGTGCGTGGACCATGTATAATGTGTGAAATCCTCCACAAATGGCAGTCATCCGGTGGGTCCTGCATCCAGAATCCACCTCCCGCTTTATCAGCTCAGCTCAATCAGCGGGCTGTGTACCCTAACGCCCCATGTACTAATTTCTGGAATGAATTGAGGGGGAAAGGGAACCTTAAGGAGAAGGATCTGATGAGGAATCAGAATGTACCAGCCAGTTGACTTGCAGAGAAATGGCTTGATTAGTTTGGGTTTGAAAGGGAATTCTCTGCTGCCTCATTTTTGACATCCCCCAAGTGAGCAATCACCTAGCCTTTACCCCAAAGCTGGCCCTTGACAAGCGGATTCAGCTGTAATATAGTTTGAAATCAGGGAGTGTATGCCTCCAGCTTTGTTCCTTGGTTTCAAGATTGCTTTGGCTATTTGGTGTTTTTTTTTTGTTTGGATTCTTGGTTCTATCTTTTGAAAAATACCATTGGGATTTTGATAGGGATTGCACTGACTCTGTAGATTGCCTTGGGCAATGTGGACATTTTAGCAACATTAATTCTTCAATCCATGGACACAGACTGTATTTACAGTTATTTATGTCTTCTTCAATGTCTTTCATTAATGTCTTATAGTTTCCAATATGCAGGTGTTTCCCGTCCTTGGTTAAATTTATTCCTAGGTGTTTTACTCTTTTTGATACACTTGTAAATAGGATTGTTTTCTTAATTTCTCTGATAGTTTCTTAATTTCTCTTAAGATAGTTATTAGTGTATAAAACACAACTGACTTCTGTATGTTAACTTTGTACCCTGTGACTTTACTAAATTCATTTATTCTAACAGTTATTTTGGTGGAATATCTAGGGTTTATATATAGTACTATGTCATCTGAAAATGGCAGTTTTGCTTTTTCCTTTCCAATATGGGTTCCTTTTCTTTCTTTTCTTTGCCTTATTGTTTTAAGACTTCCAATACTATGCTGTATAAAAGTGGCAAAAGTAGGCATTATTGTCGTTTTCCTGATCTCAGAGGAAATGCTTTCAGCTTTTCATCATTGAGTATGATATTAGCTGTGGGCTTATTATTATATGGCCTTTATTATATTGAGGTATAATCCCTCTATATCCACTTTGCCGATAGTTTCTATCATAAATGATGTATTGAATTTTGTCAGATGCTTTTTTTTTTTTACAGCTATTGAGTTGACTATATGATTTTTATCCTTTTTGTTAATATGGCATATCACTTTGGATGATTTGCAGATATTGAAACATCCTTGCATCCCTGGAATAAGTTCCATTTGGTCAGAGTGTATCATCTTTTCAATGTACTGTTGAATTTGATTTACTAATATTTTGTTGAGGATTTTTGTATCTAATGTTCATCAGGCATATTGGCGTGTGTGTGTGTGTGTGTGAGTCATGTCTGACTCTTTGTAACTCTATAGGCTGTAACCCACCAGACTCCTCTGTCCATGGGATTCTCCGGGCAAGAATACTGGAGTGGGTTGCCATGCCCTCCTCCAGGGCGTCTTTCCACCCCAGGGATTGAACATGTCTCCTCCTTTGCAGGCAGACTCTTTATCACTGGGGAAACCATATTGACCTGTAACTTTTTTTTGTGGCACTTTTGTCTTGTGCTGGTATCAGGATAATGCTGACCTTGTAAAATGTGTTCGGAAGAGCTCCCCCTTCTTCTGTTTTTTCAAAGTTCAAAAAGGATTGGTATTAAATCTTCTTTGGATATTTGGTAGAATTCACCAGTGAATCCATTTGGTCCTGGATTTTTGTTTGTTGGGAGGTTTTGATTACTGACTCATCTCTTTGTTAATCACCCTGTTCAAATGTTCTATCATGAATCAGTTTTGGTAGGTTATATGTTTCTAGGAATTTATTTCTAGATTGCCCAGTTTGTTGGCACATAATTATTCATAGTAGTCTCGTGATCCTCTGTATTTTAACCCATCAGTTGTAATTTCTCCTCTTTCATTTCTGATTTTATCTGAGTCCTCTCTTCTTCCTGGAGAGGCTAGCTACTGGTTTGTCTATTTTGTTGATTTTTCCATAAGCCAGCTCTTAATGTGATTGACCTTTTCTATTGCCTTTTTTTTTTTTTTTTCTTTTGGTCTCTATTTATTTCCATTCTGATCTTTGTTATTTCCTTCCTTCTACTAACCTTAAACTTCATCCTTCTTTTTCTAGTTCCTTGAGGTGTAAAGAGTGGTTGCTATTTTGAGGCTTTTCTTGTTTCTTGAGGTGGGCATTTATTGCTATGAACTTCTTTCTTTGAACCGCCTTTACTGCATCCCATAAATTTTAGTATATTACACCTCTGCTTTTGTCTCAAAATATTTTTAAAATCTCTCTTGATTTCTTCTTTGGCCCAGCAGTTATTGAGTAGTATGCTGCTTGATCACCACATATTTGTGATTTTTCAGTTCTCTTCATTTAATTGATTTCTAGCTTCATACTTTTGTCATCAGAAAAGATCCTTGATACAATTTCAACCCTCGTAAATTTATCAAGAAACAGGTTTAGTGGGGTTTGCCTTTAATTTCCATTTATTTTTTTTTCATTCTTTTCAAATAAGGTTAGCCATCCCAGCTGGAGAGGTGAGGTCAGCTGTCGTAGATCCATAAACCCTGGAGCTGGAGGTGGTTTAGGGAGGGGGTCACTCTCGAGGTTAGAGGCTGTGGGATTCATGACGGAGGCAGGGAGGTGCTGGCCGCGCTGTACTCGGCTGGCTTCAAGCCAGCGTGTCTGACCCTCAGGTAGGTGAGCAGTGAGCCCAGTTCATCCAGCGTCCCCGCCCCCACTCAGGTTCTGCTTGCGTGCAGCACCTGCAGGACCTCTGCACAGCCAACCTCCAGCTAAAAAGGCACCCGGTGCGTCTTAGGCAGAGGTCATGAAGGTGGCCTGGCCCTCTCTGAACCTCTGGGTGACGACAGAGGCTGAGACAGCCCGCGGCATCACAGCATCACGTCATCTCCCCAGCCCCTCCCCTCGGAAGAGTGGCAAGGCAGACGCAGCTGGGACACAGGGCTGGCTACTCCAGAGGGCGTGTGCAGAGGCTCAGTAATGCCGAGATGTTTGAAGGCACCTCAGCTGACTGAGAGAAAATTTTCTGTGTTGAAAAAACCACTGCCCAAACCCCCCAACCAGCTGGCACAGGCCTGAGCTTTTGGCAGCAACAGCAAAGCACCAAGTCCCGCCAGGAGAAACAGCTTTGAATTCAAGTATAAAGCTAATCAAAATAAGGACCACACAAATGACGCATCCTGCCAGCTAGTTAATGAGTGTTGGGAGTAAAACACACCCACTCTTTTAAGAACCGCCCAAGGGCTTCCCAGGTGGCGCTACTGGTAAAGAATCCGCCTGCCAATGCAAACACAGACCTGGGTTCGATCCCTGCATCAGGAAGATCCCCTGGAGGAGGAGATGGCAACCCACCCTGGTATTCTTGCCTGGAGAATCCCAGGGACACAGGAGCCTGGCAGGCTACAGTCCATGGGGTCACAGAGAATCGGACACGACCGAAGCAACTTAGCACACAAGGGCACTCTCTCTGATCAGCCATCCTCAGAAACAATGTCAAATCTTTTCCAAAAAGCAAGAATTCCCACCTCGCCTCCCCTCCAACTCAAGGCCAGCTTTAACACCTTGGGGGCCTACTGGACGACCAGTTTCCGAGGCCTCCAACCCATCCAGTGATGGCCCAGAGCTGGAGGGGGCAGTGGCCTCCTGCTCAGTGTCCCTGGGCCACCGGAGACCAGTCTCCATCCACTGCCACGGGAATCCTCAGGTGGGGCTGGAGGCCAGGAGCTGATCCTGGGAGGAAACACGAGGCCATTCTGGCAGGGCCTCCGAGTCAGCTCCCGGCCGATTCTGAGCCTCGGTTTTCTGTACCTGGAAAACGGAAGTAATGAAACGAGCTGCTTTAGACAGTTGTCCTTTAGACAGGTGCCCAGCTATGCTGCAAAACCTCTATGCCTCTGCCGAGGGGGTCACCAATTCTAAATTACTGAGCAAGAATTTTAGGAAGAAACTATTCGTTGTATTTTACACTCCTAGTAACCCATCTTCGGATAGACTGAAATGGTTTTTAGAATGACAAAAGTAAAGGGCAACGCTGCACGCATGATGGTCTCACGACGTCTCCTGTGAGACCCACTGTCTGCTTACACCCAAGGGGGCGGGGTGCACTGGGAAGAACAGCAGACGCAGTTGCGAATGTGGAGCTGGTATCGGACATGAAAGCCTGCTACGTGTGCGAGTGTGAAAGTTGCTCAGTCGTGTCCCACACTTTTCAACCTCAAGGACTGTAGCCCGCCAGGGTCCTCCGTCCATGGGATTCTCCAGGCAAGAATACTGGAGTGGAGTGCCATTTCATGACGTGTCCTAATTCCCCAGCAGTCCTGTGATATAAATGCAATTTCATCCGTGACCCTGAATGAGGAAACTGGGGTGGAGACTGTCAGCTTTAAGATCATACGGGCTGGAAATGAAAGGCCTGAATTTGAATCCAGGCGCGTGGCTGGGAAAGCCTGGATACTAATGCCATGCTGAACTGAAACAGCAAGGATGACGCATCCTGCCTAAGCAGCTTGCACGAAAGCAGCTCCCATGGAGACCGGCAGAGGACCGTCCCTGGCTGCCAACATGTCTTTAGCTTACGAGGAGAAGAGGGAGGGGGTGTGTTAGTGATGGTTCTCACGAGGATGGTCCACACATGGCTGATGCATGGGACCCCAGGTTTTACCAGGGACCCTGCTGCAGCAAGGAGACCAAGGTCAGATCCTGAGAAATGTACATAGAGTCAGGACAGGGGGAGGGGGCAAGGAGGCAGAGCTGGAAGGGACCCCAGACGAGCGCAAGCCCCAGCGCTTCCCTGGTACCATTCTTCCTCCCTAGAATACGCTGGTCATCACTGCCAGCCTCTGCTGTCTAAGGCTGAGTGCCGAGTCCCTGCCCATCGTGCTCCAGTGGGGCATCAGCAACCCTGCTTTCATAAATAAGTGTCTTGGGCAGGAAGCTGGGGAAGGTCCTGCTACGGACTGAATGTGCCCACAAGATCCCCAGGTTGAAGCCCTGATGAGATGGTATTTGGAGGTGGAGCCTTTGGGAGGTGCTAGGTCATGACGGTGGAGCCTCCTAACGGGATCAGTGTCCTTTTAACAGGAGGGGAAGCCAGCCCTCTGTCTGCCCTTGAACACATGAAGACACATGAAAAGTCCCCACCAGACACCTGGTCTGCTGGTGCTTTGACCACGAACTTTTCAGCCTCCAGAACCTTGGGACATCAACCTTGGGTGATGAAGCCACCCTGCCTGTGGTGTGTGTTACGGCCCCCGCTAAGACAGACCCCTCCTGCATGTGCTTAATGAGGCTTCTTTCCTCTTGAGAAAACCCTTTACCTAACTAAGCTTTAAAAAGAAAATGAGAGTCGCTCAGTCGTGTCCAACTCTTTGTGACCTCATGGACTACAGAGTCCATGGAATTCC
Organism: Cephalophus harveyi; assembly: GCA_006410635.1. NCBI lineage: Eukaryota > Metazoa > Chordata > Mammalia > Artiodactyla > Bovidae > Cephalophus > Cephalophus harveyi. The sequence continues at coordinate 334,519 of SJYT01049442.1, forward strand.
AGGCCAGAATACTGGAGTGGGTAGCCTTTCCCTTCTCCAGGGGATCTTCCCAACCCAGGAATCGAACCCAGGTCTCCCGCTTTGCGGGTGGATTCTCTACCAGCTGAGCCACAAGGGAAGCCCAAGAATACTACAGTGGGTAGCCTATCCCTTCTCCAGGGGATCTTCCCAACCCAGGTATCGAACCCAGGTCTCCCACGTCGCAGGCGGATTTTTTACCAGCTGAGCCACAAGAGAAGCTTTAAAAAGAGGGATATATATATATATATATATATAATTTTTTTTTTTTTTTCTTTTGGTCTCTATTTATTTCCATTCTGATCTTTGTTATTTCCTTCCTTCTACTAACCTTAAACTTCATCCTTCTTTTTCTAGTTCCTTGAGGTGTAAAGAGTGGTTGCTATTTTGAGGCTTTTCTTGTTTCTTGAGGTGGGCATTTATTGCTATGAACTTCTTTCTTTGAACCGCCTTTACTGCATCCCATAAATTTTAGTATATTACACCTCTGCTTTTGTCTCAAAATATTTTTAAAATCTCTCTTGATTTCTTCTTTGGCCCAGCAGTTATTGAGTAGTATGCTGCTTGATCACCACATATTTGTGATTTTTCAGTTCTCTTCATTTAATTGATTTCTAGCTTCATACTTTTGTCATCAGAAAAGATCCTTGATACAATTTCAACCCTCGTAAATTTATCAAGAAACAGGTTTAGTGGGGTTTGCCTTTAATTTCCATTTATTTTTTTTTCATTCTTTTCAAATAAGGTTAGCCATCCCAGCTGGAGAGGTGAGGTCAGCTGTCGTAGATCCATAAACCCTGGAGCTGGAGGTGGTTTAGGGAGGGGGTCACTCTCGAGGTTAGAGGCTGTGGGATTCATGACGGAGGCAGGGAGGTGCTGGCCGCGCTGTACTCGGCTGGCTTCAAGCCAGCGTGTCTGACCCTCAGGTAGGTGAGCAGTGAGCCCAGTTCATCCAGCGTCCCCGCCCCCACTCAGGTTCTGCTTGCGTGCAGCACCTGCAGGACCTCTGCACAGCCAACCTCCAGCTAAAAAGGCACCCGGTGCGTCTTAGGCAGAGGTCATGAAGGTGGCCTGGCCCTCTCTGAACCTCTGGGTGACGACAGAGGCTGAGACAGCCCGCGGCATCACAGCATCACGTCATCTCCCCAGCCCCTCCCCTCGGAAGAGTGGCAAGGCAGACGCAGCTGGGACACAGGGCTGGCTACTCCAGAGGGCGTGTGCAGAGGCTCAGTAATGCCGAGATGTTTGAAGGCACCTCAGCTGACTGAGAGAAAATTTTCTGTGTTGAAAAAACCACTGCCCAAACCCCCCAACCAGCTGGCACAGGCCTGAGCTTTTGGCAGCAACAGCAAAGCACCAAGTCCCGCCAGGAGAAACAGCTTTGAATTCAAGTATAAAGCTAATCAAAATAAGGACCACACAAATGACGCATCCTGCCAGCTAGTTAATGAGTGTTGGGAGTAAAACACACCCACTCTTTTAAGAACCGCCCAAGGGCTTCCCAGGTGGCGCTACTGGTAAAGAATCCGCCTGCCAATGCAAACACAGACCTGGGTTCGATCCCTGCATCAGGAAGATCCCCTGGAGGAGGAGATGGCAACCCACCCTGGTATTCTTGCCTGGAGAATCCCAGGGACACAGGAGCCTGGCAGGCTACAGTCCATGGGGTCACAGAGAATCGGACACGACCGAAGCAACTTAGCACACAAGGGCACTCTCTCTGATCAGCCATCCTCAGAAACAATGTCAAATCTTTTCCAAAAAGCAAGAATTCCCACCTCGCCTCCCCTCCAACTCAAGGCCAGCTTTAACACCTTGGGGGCCTACTGGACGACCAGTTTCCGAGGCCTCCAACCCATCCAGTGATGGCCCAGAGCTGGAGGGGGCAGTGGCCTCCTGCTCAGTGTCCCTGGGCCACCGGAGACCAGTCTCCATCCACTGCCACGGGAATCCTCAGGTGGGGCTGGAGGCCAGGAGCTGATCCTGGGAGGAAACACGAGGCCATTCTGGCAGGGCCTCCGAGTCAGCTCCCGGCCGATTCTGAGCCTCGGTTTTCTGTACCTGGAAAACGGAAGTAATGAAACGAGCTGCTTTAGACAGTTGTCCTTTAGACAGGTGCCCAGCTATGCTGCAAAACCTCTATGCCTCTGCCGAGGGGGTCACCAATTCTAAATTACTGAGCAAGAATTTTAGGAAGAAACTATTCGTTGTATTTTACACTCCTAGTAACCCATCTTCGGATAGACTGAAATGGTTTTTAGAATGACAAAAGTAAAGGGCAACGCTGCACGCATGATGGTCTCACGACGTCTCCTGTGAGACCCACTGTCTGCTTACACCCAAGGGGGCGGGGTGCACTGGGAAGAACAGCAGACGCAGTTGCGAATGTGGAGCTGGTATCGGACATGAAAGCCTGCTACGTGTGCGAGTGTGAAAGTTGCTCAGTCGTGTCCCACACTTTTCAACCTCAAGGACTGTAGCCCGCCAGGGTCCTCCGTCCATGGGATTCTCCAGGCAAGAATACTGGAGTGGAGTGCCATTTCATGACGTGTCCTAATTCCCCAGCAGTCCTGTGATATAAATGCAATTTCATCCGTGACCCTGAATGAGGAAACTGGGGTGGAGACTGTCAGCTTTAAGATCATACGGGCTGGAAATGAAAGGCCTGAATTTGAATCCAGGCGCGTGGCTGGGAAAGCCTGGATACTAATGCCATGCTGAACTGAAACAGCAAGGATGACGCATCCTGCCTAAGCAGCTTGCACGAAAGCAGCTCCCATGGAGACCGGCAGAGGACCGTCCCTGGCTGCCAACATGTCTTTAGCTTACGAGGAGAAGAGGGAGGGGGTGTGTTAGTGATGGTTCTCACGAGGATGGTCCACACATGGCTGATGCATGGGACCCCAGGTTTTACCAGGGACCCTGCTGCAGCAAGGAGACCAAGGTCAGATCCTGAGAAATGTACATAGAGTCAGGACAGGGGGAGGGGGCAAGGAGGCAGAGCTGGAAGGGACCCCAGACGAGCGCAAGCCCCAGCGCTTCCCTGGTACCATTCTTCCTCCCTAGAATACGCTGGTCATCACTGCCAGCCTCTGCTGTCTAAGGCTGAGTGCCGAGTCCCTGCCCATCGTGCTCCAGTGGGGCATCAGCAACCCTGCTTTCATAAATAAGTGTCTTGGGCAGGAAGCTGGGGAAGGTCCTGCTACGGACTGAATGTGCCCACAAGATCCCCAGGTTGAAGCCCTGATGAGATGGTATTTGGAGGTGGAGCCTTTGGGAGGTGCTAGGTCATGACGGTGGAGCCTCCTAACGGGATCAGTGTCCTTTTAACAGGAGGGGAAGCCAGCCCTCTGTCTGCCCTTGAACACATGAAGACACATGAAAAGTCCCCACCAGACACCTGGTCTGCTGGTGCTTTGACCACGAACTTTTCAGCCTCCAGAACCTTGGGACATCAACCTTGGGTGATGAAGCCACCCTGCCTGTGGTGTGTGTTACGGCCCCCGCTAAGACAGACCCCTCCTGCATGTGCTTAATGAGGCTTCTTTCCTCTTGAGAAAACCCTTTACCTAACTAAGCTTTAAAAAGAAAATGAGAGTCGCTCAGTCGTGTCCAACTCTTTGTGACCTCATGGACTACAGAGTCCATGGAATTCCAGGCCAGAATACTGGAGTGGGTAGCCTTTCCCTTCTCCAGGGGATCTTCCCAACCCAGGAATCGAACCCAGGTCTCCCGCTTTGCGGGTGGATTCTCTACCAGCTGAGCCACAAGGGAAGCCCAAGAATACTACAGTGGGTAGCCTATCCCTTCTCCAGGGGATCTTCCCAACCCAGGTATCGAACCCAGGTCTCCCACGTCGCAGGCGGATTTTTTACCAGCTGAGCCACAAGAGAAGCTTTAAAAAGAGGGATATATATATATATATATATATATAGAGAGAGAGAGTTTGAGTTTGCCATCTCTTCTCTTAGGGCTTGCCTGGTGGCTCAGATGGTAAAGAATCTGCCAGCAATGTGAGAGACCCATGGAGAATCCCATGGACAGAGAAGCCTGGCAGGCTACAGTCCATGGGGTTGCAAAGAGTTCGACACAATTGAGCAACACGCTTCATCCACCCTCAGCGTCTTTCAAAATCCAATTCTCCACGTCTGCCTCAGGCACCTGTGTTGTGCCATTCACATCTGCCCCAATGGCTGGTCACCCACGGACTTTGGTCTGGAGGCCCCGCTGGGGGATACTCAGGTCACAGGTAGACACACACACTCCCACTGCCTGCCTGAAGAGCAGCCTCTGGACCTGGAGGAAGACAGGCTGGCAGGGGCAGGGTCGGCCCTACTGAGCCCGAGACCCACTGGGGAGATAGACCCGGGCCTGAGTCTCCTCCAGGAGCACTGTGTGTGTGGAAATAAGAGGGCCCTCGGAAACCACTCTTCAACGTCTAATCAAAAATGACGAGCAGGGCTTCCCGGTGGCTCAGCGGTAAAGAATCTGCCTGCCAATGCAGGAGACACATCTCCTGATCTGGGCAGATCCCACGTGCCACGGGGCAACTAAGCGAAGCGCCACAATGACTGCGCCTGCGCTCCAGAGCCCGGGAGCGGCAACTACTGGCGCCCAAGCACCCGAGAGCCCGTGCTCTGCGACGAGATGCCAGCACAAGGAGAAGCCGTGCACTGCAACTAGAGAGGAGACCCCGCAGACCACAGCTAGAGAAGCCCGACAGCAGCCGGGACCCAGCCGAGCCACAACGAAACAGAGGAAACAATTTTAAAAGAGCAAGCAGATTGTATTAACTGCCAGGTTGTCCAAGTTCTCCCCTCCTGCTAGATCAGTGCCCCCAAGGGGTCGCCTGGAGGTGACATGAGGATGTTTAGGGGTCCCCGGGGTGAGAGGTGCTCCAAGTCATCATGGGAGGAGGGGTCAGGGATGCTGGGTACACAGGGCATCCCCGGCCAGGGAATGACCTCCCCCGAAATGCCGCAGAGCCAAGGGGAGCTGGTCGACATTCAGGAAACCCATCTCCAGAAACTAAAGACCTGCTGTTCTGACTTCAAGAAGAAATTGTACCCACAAATCACATGTTATTAGCTGTCCAATGCCACCTTCCATTCATGTCCTGGGTTTTAATTGGATTTTATGAACTACCAGTACAAATCAGTACAATGCATTTTGTTTTTTTTTACCCACCAACAGCTTGACTGTTCTTGGAGCTTTTAAACAATGAGTTGATTGTGGGCAAACAGAAGATAAGGCACTTGAGAGATGATTAGCTCCTGTATCTGGTGCTGGCTAATAAGTAAATAATTTTCACATAAACATAGAAGCCACTAAATGTTAACTGCGTTTATTTTTTTTAATAGTTGTAAAATGTAATAAATTGAGATTTTCAGAAGCATCTTGGTGACTGAGTAGAACAGCGTAATTTAAAAAACAAGTCACTGCTACTTGGCTGGGTTGGAAAAGCCCACCTCACAATCGTCCGTCCCACTGGACGCGGGGGGGGTGGAGTGACCTTTCGCTAAAGACGTTTCCTTGTGTTTCTTCTCGTGAAAGCCAGAAGCCAGGAAGAGCACCCTGCTTAGAAAAGACAGCGTTTGGTTCATACAGCCTGCTTTGGTTTATTTCAACAGGTAAGAAAGTGGTCCCCAGTTCCCCTGAGGAGAAAACGTGTTTTCTGACTTTTATCACCAATCTGAATGAGTTTCCTTCTCTGTTAAGGTAAAAAGTACATTTTCCATTCCCTCCGGTGTTCAGTTGCTCCACTTCGGAAATACTCTTCAGATGAAGTATCCGAGTGCTCGTGTGGTCAGCAGCCCCAAGCCACGCCTTCCCCCTGATGACCGTCTGCCGGCCAGTCCCCACAGGGTCAGCGTCTGCCACATCCTTGGCTGTGGGTCACAATCTGATGCTCTGAACTGAAGCAAGGCAGCAAAAAGTATCTTCTTAGAAAATACCAAAATGTAGCTAACTTGTGCTTTCTTCATAAGGCTTGCAAATGGGTAATTAAATAAGCAGAATATAACTCATAAGCCAAAAAAAGTGCATTTTAAAATTAACAGAGATGGTTAAAACTACAGCCAAACAGATGAGCAGATTACTTCCGGTGAACACTGGGGGAGATGATACAATAGCTGCGAGTTTCTTTGTTTTCTCACTTTTAGTCCATTTGGTTTTGCTTACTATATCCACGAAGATTATCATGAGTGTATCTCTGAATTTCACACCATCTCCTTGCCGGCATCCTGATATCTCAGCTCCCAGACCCCAGAGAAGGGCTGATCACCCTCAGTCCGGGAGGCATGCTGCTGGCCTTCCATCCTAATGAACTTCTTACAAAGCTTCCCTTCCTTCATGAATATTTCAATAAGCGCAGAACAGCAGCACTCGCTTTGCTGTGAACACAATCACAACCTCCGCGCCATCAGTCTCACAATGAGGCCGTCTCTGCCGGTCGCCACGGTTTGGTGCGTTTGGGCTGCTTCTGCAGGCCAAGTGTGGGGGGCGTTTGATGCCTCTTGCATAAGCTACACAGGCAGAGAGAAAACCCCGCCTCGTCCGTTTTACTAACCAGTCGAATGCTTTCCTTGCCCTTTTGGGGCAATATTTTTCCTTGCTGCAACTGCAAAAAGGAAAAAAAAAAAAATAAAGCGTCTCCGCCCCCCTGGTTCCCTGCAGGGGGCGTTCATGACTTCTTGCTGCCCGTCTTGTGTCTCTGTCTGCGGAGGTGGGCCTCGATCTCGTGCCTGAACACCAGCATGCCCAGCTGCCCGTGGGACGCCTCGTTCATGGCCTTGGACTGCATGCACATCCGGTACTGCTCGGGCGCCAGCTCGTCCTCGCAGCGCTTCTCGTGCCACAGGTGGAAGAGGCCCCGCGCGGGCGCGCGCACCACCACCAGGTTGCTGTGCAGGTACTTGCGGTAGAGGTGCACGTCCTCGCCGCCCCAGCCTCGGATGTCCAGGTCAAAGCCGCCTGCGGGGCAGAAGACACGGCTGAACGCGCGCCGGGCGGGGGTGGGGGGCCCGGCTCGGCCCCGGCCCCGCCCCGCACTAGCGCGCTCAGCAGAAGCAGCTTGGGGAGGTCTCCCTGCCCCGACCCCCGGAGTGCGGGTGGTGCGCGTCTGCCGGGGTCAGAGAGCTCAGGAAGCCCCCTGGCCCAGCACGAGCTCCTGGAGGCGGCGAGACTGCACCGCACCCCGCCCCGCCGAATCCCTCCCGGAAGCCGGGGCAGCCGCAGCCGGGCTGTCGTCATAGCAACGCGGGGGCCAGCGATGCCCGCAGCGCCCTCCACGTCCCAACCCAAACCTCTGAACGGAAATTCGTGGGGCTCTGTTCGAACGTGGCCCCCTCCTGCCCCTGCAGAGGAGAGACCAGGGAGGGCCCGGCGGTGTGAAAAATTCAGGTCCTACAAAGGCGCCCTCGCTCCTGCGGACTGGAGCCCCCAGAGCTGTGAGTGGCCCCCACAAGCCGGAGAGAGAAGTCACTGGAAAAGGACTGGCCTCACAGTTCTGAACTTTTACTTCAGACATCTTACTTCACATCACAGTGGCTCCTTCACACCTTTGGGAATGGTGACATCGCCCTATTAACCTAAAGCCACCACGTCGCAGACGGAACCAGGAAGCAGCGGCCACTTGCTCGCCACTGTTCCTTGCTTCCCGGGAGTTCCTGGCCTCGGATAAGAAACAGTCAATCAGCGCTCAGTGGCTTTGTCATTTAGCCGGATTCCCTGAAGCCCCCAGGCCACGCTGCTCTGATGGAGCCAGAATTGGGCGGGGGGGGGGG
>SJYT01049442.1:342437-489525 GCA_006410635.1 Cephalophus harveyi
AGAATGGGGGGGGGGGGGGGGGCGCTCAACACACCCCGGCCTGTGAGCAGGGCTGCTGGGCAGTGGAGGAAACACGCAGGATTCTGGGTCAGGGCCCGAATTCCAGTCTTGGTTGTCACACCAGCGGCCACTGTGCCTCTCTTAAGTCCAAATTCGATAAACGTACATCATTGCAGAATCACTTTTCCTTGCATACAGAGCAAGGAAACAAGAGTTTCTCAAAACGGAAATTTCCTTCAGAAAAGTTTTAAAATAAGTCATTTTTGAAAATTAGATTTACACATAATAATTTAGGCCGTTTATAGAGAAATCGAACACCCATGGTGACCTGCTGGGAATCTGAGCACACTCGCCAGAGACCCTTGCCTTGTGTGATCTGTTTCTTACAGGACTTAACTTCAAGGCATTAGGTGTTTTGTGTTTTTTTCTATTTTCTGGCTGTGCCACACGGCACGCAGGATCTTAGCTCCCTGACCAAGGATTGAACCTGTGCCCCTTCCAGTGGAAGCTTAGTGTCTTAAACACTAGACCTCCAGGAAGTCCCTGGGGCTTTTAGTTAGGTGATTTTTTTGAGGGTCCTATAGTCCCTGCTGTCTACCAAACTTCCTGGAACTCCTCAGATCGACTCACTGACCTTGCAAGGAGAAGCCCAAGGCCTTGGGAGGGAGGGGAGGCGATGAAGAGAGAGCAAGACTGGGGACCCTCAGGAGACGCAAAGGTGGGGGTCTCCACATGAGGACAGGCCTCCAGGGGACCACCCGAGGCCCTGGGCCCAAGATCACGGCTCTGGCTGTTCACTCGTCCCCTGGTCGTGTACAATCCACGCCATTCCCTCTTCAGGCTGGAGAGTGGGTGCTGCCCCAGGGAGTGACGTGCTGTCGCCCAGGGGACAGGAGACCCCCGGGGCTCTCTAGCTGTGAGGTCCCTCTGCCTTTCTGAGACTTGGCCTCCAATCTACAACCAGGGGGGGCCTTTCCCCTCTGGGTTCTAGATGTGTGTGTGCGTGCATGCACATGCGTGTAGGCACTGGCGTACATATGTGTGCACGTGTGCCTGTTGACAGTGACTGCACACTGGGGACCTGAAGTGATGTCTAGGATTTTCACAGGCTCAGCACAGAGAAACTGGGACCCTCCCAGCCCTTCCGTCCAGGGGATCCCCTCCCTGTGGAGGACGCTCTGCGCAGAGGGCGCAGGGCCAAGCCCTGAGCAACTTGGTCTGGAGCCACGTTTATGCAGCGACCTCTGGGGGAGCGGCCTTCTTAGGGACCCGCACGGTCTCCAACGGGGAACGAGCTCTGGGCTCACCGATGTTGATGAAGTCGGACCGGTACTGGCATGTCATCCCGAACCCGAAATCTCTCCAGAATCCAGTCTCCTTCTTTATGACCTGCAGGGAGAGCGCCATCACTGGACGGAGGGAGATGGAGTGGACATGGAGGGGGGGCCGCTGACACAGCCACCCCCTGGTGGGGGCGCGGACGACTGGGCACAGCAAACCCCCCCGCCCCCCGTCCTCAACAGGCCCGGTGACTCCTGGCACCTCTGGCTGGGGTGTTTCTAGGTGTAGGCTTGCACACACACACACACACACACACACACTCTCAGAGGCCATTGGGGAGGGCCGGTTCTCACACACACACACTCTTTCTCTCTCTCTCTCTCTCACACACACACACACACACTCTTTCTCTCTCTCTCTCTCTCTCTCACACACACACACACTCTTTCTCTCTCTCTCTCTCTCTCTCACACACACACACACTCTTTCTCTCTCTCTCTCTCACACACACACACACACACTCTCTCTCTCTCTCTCTCAGAGGCCATTGGGGAGGGCCGGTTTGGGGCGGCACCATGGGAAAGCCGTTTGTTGTCCAGTCCGACACTGGGCTGGAGACATTTGAAAGGAGAGAGAAGGACCTGGAACTCAGCCATCCTGGCCCAGGGCGCGAACAGGACCCCCCTCGAGGGATGAAAAGAAAGCCCGAGTCAGCAGTGCTGGCCCAGGACGAGGACGTGGTGAGGCCAGGTCCTCGGGACACGCTCCGTCCGCTCATCCTCTGGCTGCTTTAGTCCCATCTGCTCCCCCAGTCTGAGCAGTTGAGGGGTGCGGATGCAGTAAGCCTGGAAACAGGTTTGTGACTGTACTGGTTATTTTCCCGGATTTGTTCTGGAAGCTCACGTAGGTGCTGGGAGGAAAGCAGGCCCCCCAGCAGGGACCCCTCCCGCCTGCGGTCTCCACCTGGGACGCCGGGCCTGGGTCCCCGCTAACTGGAAACGGCACATCCTGACCCATGAGCCCGCCAGCCAGCACGTCTGCCTCAGGCAGGCCTCCCCGGTCCCTCTGTTTCCTCTTCTTTAATCAGGAGGTTGAGCCAAGTCGCCCCGAGGGCTTGTCCAGTCCAGCACCCACTCACTCACTCCCTACCGCCCTCACCTTGCCAGGGGCTCACTCTATTCGTGAGTATGAGCATCCTTGCCTCAGTCGCGTCCAACTCTTTGTGACCCCATGGACTGTAGCCCACCGGGCTCCTCTGTCCATGGGATTCTCTAGAAGAATACTGGAGTGGGTTGCAATGCCCTCCTCCAGGGGATCTTCCAAGCCCATGATCAAACACACGTGTCCTGGGACTCCTGCATTGCAAGTGGATTCTGAACTGTTGAGCCACCTGGGAAGCTCCACTCTATCCACTCTAGACTACACTCAACAAATGGCATGCAGAAGCGGTGATGGACCTAACATTCAATTTACTCTGCAACCAATGAAACCACCTCATTCCACTGCAGTCTACACACAGAGGTCACTGGCATTAGCCTGGCATGAACCAGACCAAGGAGAAGAAAGGCCAGGAGGGGGCCTGTGTCCTCCCAGCTTGACTCCAGAACAAAGGCCTGCTGCAGGATAGGCCCCCAGCAACAATAATAATTTATTAGTATCAGCTGGAGAGATTTCACAGGGCAGGAAAGCCTAGGAAAATCTTCACTGCGTCCCTTTTTAGAAATGGCTTCTGTTCCATCCCAGCGGTGGGGACAAGGCCTGGGTAAAAATGCAGTGAGAGAGCCGTGCCAGCACCCCAACTTCAAACGTGTGGCGGAGGTCTCCCTGGAATTTGAGAGAAAGCCCCAAGTGGGAAAAACAAGGGCCAGTGCTGGGGAAGAAACAGGGATTACGGAGGTGGCCGGCCAGGACCCGCTGAGTGGACGCAGAGCCCGGCAAGCTGTGGCCCTCGCCTGGGGACAGTGAAACAGAGGACGGTGACCTAGGGGCGGGGAGTGAGCTACACAAACACTTCTCAACGCGGGCTCTGAAGCCCGCAGGCCACGGAAAGCCGGTGTGGGAAGAGCGAGTGGACATTCAGCTCTTTGTGGGGACGGACCTGGTGGTGCCCTCAGCAGGGACCGTCAGGGGCCAGACGGGCATGCTGGCCAGGGCCATGCCCTTCAGCTGGAGCCCGAGGGGCCTCGAGTGCGCGTCAGATCACAGCCCGGCCCCATCCAAGCCCTGCAGTGGGTTAGCTCCCTCCGCCCCGAGGCCATCAGAATAAAACCCAGGGGGAGCCTCCGGGGCCCACAGAGGCCCCGAGTGATCTGCTCCTGCCTGCGCTGCCCATCTCGGGTCCCCGTGAACGTGCCAGGCTCACAGGCCTCCAAAGGCTGGACGCCCGCCGGACCCCATCCGGCCAGGGTCGCCCACCACGGGGACTCCGCTGAGAGCGGTCAGCCTGACCCCCCGCCAGCGTCAGCTCCCTCCTCGCGTCCCGCCCGCTGGTTTACGTTTTCCCTGAAACACCATGGCTCCCGGAAGCGCTCCTGCTGATGGGTGGTTACTATCTGCCGTGCGCACCCACCCACCACCACTGGCGAACACAGGCTTCGGTCTCCTTCATGGCTAGACCTGCAGCCCCCAGACACTGTGCACAGGTGCCGGCCCTCAGTCACTCCTCCACCGGAGAAGGAGAGTGCCCGGCTGCAGGAGACATGCAGCTGGGGTAGGAAACGCTTAGCCGCGAGGTGCTCGGCCCAAGGCCTAGGCATCCACCAAGGAGACCCCCAGAACTGTGAGATCTGGACCCACAGATAGAAAGGCTTCCGCCTTCCTAGGCTCCGAGCAGATGGCTCGACTTCTTAGAACCTCTGCCCCTGGCTCCCGGACACGGCACAGCCACACACACAGGCGATGTCCACCATGTCAGAGGAGGAGACCGCAGACGACGGTGATGCCGTCAGGGCAGCATCGCCAGGCCGGGATCGCACCCGTTTCCAGCGCCCTGCTCGTCGCAAGGCCGCCTGCCCCCCCACCAGCCCCGTCTCCACGCCCCAAGCCCAGCAGGCACTGCCCGTGCCGGCCACACCCTGCGGGATGGTGGTCACGCGACGGGAGTGATGACTTCCGAGCAGGACCAGACGCCAAGCACAGATCGGCCTCTCCCCACAGATGCAGGAAGGCGGCTCCCTGCAGTCACGCAGGAAGCACGCTGGGTCAGAAGGTAAACCAAACTACAAATACTCAGGCAGAATATTTCCGCTACGTCAGAGACAGGCTCCCCAGAACCAAGGCTGCTGCATCTGGCCGGCCTCACGTCACCAGAAACCCCACAGGCCCGGGGTCTGCAGGCCGGCCTCTGGCCTAGCGCGATGCTCCGCTGACGTCCTGGGATGCTCCGTAAACACCTTCCGGAAGGGCCTGCCCTGGGCCAGGAATCACGCAGTGAGCAGCGGACACCCTGGTCTGTGAGTCTCGGGGCCAGGCTGCCCCTTACCCTGCCATAGGCCCCTGGGGGTCTGGGCCCTGAGGCTGCGCCGCGTGTGCACGGGCCTCGGGCTGGGAGATGGAATGACTCACTCACTCAGCCAGTCAAGCCCGAGCCCGGATCAGCACCAGCGTGGCCGTGACGGAGACCATTTCTTGAGAAGGAAGGTATTTGGCAAGCCAGGGCTTTCAAAGAATGGGTTTAAGAATGGACTCAACTGCCACCTGCTCCAAGACTTGCAGTAACTCACACTTTTCCACCAGTCTCCTTTTCCCTGCATTAAAACATGAAGTCTCTTCTGAAGGATTTCGTGCTGGATCAGGACTCAGTCCTGGGAGCTGTGACCCGCACTCAGACCCTCTGCCCCCTGGAAGCACGTGGAACCGAGAACACGCCCCCACCTCTGCTGCTGCAGTCAGGGAGTCCCCAACCTGCGTCCCAGCATGGAGGCTTCTGAACAAGGGCCACCGCCCCTGAGCTGCAAGGTTCTCCCTGTGACGTGAGCGAGACAGTCCTTCTCACGGGACCACGCAGGCAGAGAATGCCAGCTGCCCCAAGGCCACGGACACAGCATGTGTTAACAGGACTCTCGGTTCTCAGGGAGAGTCTGCTAGTGGAACAAACAGAAACAGACCGAAAGGATGGCCCAGGCCCAGTTATCAGTTCTTAGAAGTTTAAACTGAAATTCAGGCCAGTGGCAAAGTCCTCTTTGGACGAAAGGAGAGGGAAGGGTCTAAGCAGAGAGAGCTGAGGCCAGGCCTGCACACCAGGCATCGTGGCCTCAGTGCTGGAGAGGAGATGGCCCTGGGGGGTGGGGGCAGGGTGGGCAGCTCGGGAGATCCTGGGCAGGGCTGCATGCCTGGCAGAGCAGCGGGTCACACCCGGGTGCCAGGGTCTGCAGACAACTCCTCTGTGATCAGTCTGAGGGTCAGATTGTGGATGGCAGTTCACCCCCAAAGGAATCGGGTCAGGGCTGTGCTGGTGTGGCCGGGACCAGCAAGGAAATCTCTCCTCAGCTCTGTTCTGAGACGTCAGAGGGCACCCAAACCAGGCCCCGTGGGAGGACTGACGTCTGGAAGACAGGCAGCTCCTTCTCCCTTCACAGACGGGGCTTGGAACACTTCATTTGGAGCACACCACAGGGCCTGTGGGATTTTAGTTCCCTGACCAGGGATCGAACCCGTGTCCCCTGCATTGGAAGCGCAGAATCTTAACCACTGGAACATCAGCGAAGTCCTCAAAGAATTTTTTTTTTTTTAATAGAATTAATCTGTGTTTTGGAATTGCATCTCTGGCCTAAGGTGACAGAGAGACTGGAGCGTAAGGAGAGAGGATTTCTGACAGCTTCTTGCCGGGGGCCTCAGCAGGAACTGACAAGGCTCAAACCAAGAAAGGGGATGTCTGAAATTAGCAATTATTTAAATTAGGGTTATTCCTTTCTTGGAAGGCTGTTTCTACACTAAAACATCAGCAAGGCCTATCTCTGGTTTAAAACTCAATAGGTCAAACAATAGTATGAAATCCCATGATTTCACTTAATGCTGATTACTAACCGTACTCAAATGTACAGAAAGAAGTAACCCGAACACAAAAGAAGTCCCCTTAAATTTGGTTTCTCGCCTTTGTCTGCAGGCAAATGTTATCAAATGTCATCCAGTGTCAGAGGCAACAGCCAGAAGTGATAACTGGTACCCAAGTCACACCAGCAGGGCTGCTGGCAGAGCCCGCCTCTGGTCTGGACGTGGCCGTCACCTGTCACAGCCGAGTTCTGCATCTGACTTTGCCTTCCCCTCGATACTGACGTGTTCTAGCGGAGGCTCTTGAGAATTTATTAATATGTATGTGTCGGATGTTTCAAGACTGAGCCAAAATGGACCCCTGGCAGGAAGTCTTTCCTAATTCACCCACCTCCAATCACGACCTTTTATTTCAGCCCCTCTCTGCACCCACATGTCCACTCTCCTCCGAATTAACTTCTGGGGTTGGATGTTCTCCTCTGACATTTCCCTTCTATTTCTGTTCTCACCTAGATCTTGAGCAAAACTGTTTCTACCACACTAGGTAAGTGAATCCCTGTATGGACCTGAGCTCTAGCTGGCTGTGTGACCCAGGCTGAGTCCAGGAGGAAGAGTGAAGGTCTCAGGTGGACTTGGAGGTGAGTGGTCAAGGTTGCAGGAGAGCTCAGAGGCCTTGGAGCTGTGGACACAGCAATCTGAGTTCTGCTTCTGACTTGACCACTCATTCTGAGGATCCGAGAAACTGGTTTGACCAGATCCTCCGGCTTCCCTACAGGAAGGCAACAAAAGGATGAAACTTTTAACCTGTTCAATGAAGTGAATTCCCTGCAAGCAAGTAAGGCCTTGATTTGAAGCTGAATCACGAAGCCCATTTGTCAAATGCAAAGCAGCACCTTGTTTAAACTCAAAAGGAACTTTTATTCTGAATGGTTGAAAGAAAATAAACCTGGAATTCGATTCCCACTGGAGCCCTATGAGAAGCTAAGAACTCTATGGAAAGGAAATGTGAAATTTCTCTGTCTCAACAGGGGTGGTTATCACCCCTAAGTAGGTAAACATTGGTTCTTGGGGAGTGAAGAACTCTTCCTGTTGATATGCGAAGCACCTGCATATACACATAGCACGCAGAGTCGGACAAAGAAAGAAGCTGCGATACTCAAACTTCCCTGGGAGAAGAGAGGAGGATGGTCAGGCTCCAACTGGGACGGGGTGCAGAATCACCCTTGTCCAGCCTGGAGTAGCCCAAGCTGGAACTTTCTGGAAAAGGTCATTATATATCAGCTCCCAGAGAAGAACAGGAAGGGGACCCAGGATGAGGGGGGAGAGGGGATGGGAGACAACAGGTTTTCCTACATCTGGACGCTTCAACACAGAATCGGCCCTCCAAAAGAATTTCTTAGGACACGGGTTCAATGAAATCAGCTTCCTTTCCCGCTGCAGGAAAGCACTGGGGATTCCAGCACTCTGCAGGGTCACAGGGCGGCTTCTGTTCTCCACCGTGACAGGCGACAGAGCGCAGCTTTACCTCTCCACAAGAGATGGGGCCTCCAAGGCAGGGGCCCCCGCCTGCAGCCTGAGCTGGCATCGGCTTTAGACAAGCCCCCTGGTCCCTGCAGACGATGGCAGCCAGGTGACAGCCACCCCGGGGGGCACGCCTTCCGGCGGCACAGGACCCTCTGCTGCCTTCACCCACCTTCCTGAAACCTACGCGGTTTCTCTGCTGAAAGGACCAACGAGGACATCTCAGCTTAAGGAGCGCCGGGGTGCTGTGTCTACCCCTCACCTGTGCACCAGGCTCTCAGCACAGAGCTCCTCCCACGCTCCTGTGAAAGCCACCTGGCCGGTGACACTTCCGACGCTAATGGAACGGTAAGCGGGAGCGGCGACCTGGCCCTGCGTCCCTAACTCACTGTGTGCCCTGGGGGTCAGCCACCTCTTCCTAACTTCCATCTTCTACCTGTCCAATCGGAGCCTGAATCTCAGCTTTCTTACCTCTTAGCGCTCTGCAATAATAAAGGGAAAATGTGCTTTGTCCATAATACAATGATACTGGTTTCCAAAATGCCAGAAGAAAGCTATAAAGGTATGAAACTACCTTTCTGTAAGGTACCGCTCCTATTTACTTCCCACTTTTAAATACTGCAAGTAGTTTTTAATGGATGAGGTGCTGGAGCAAAGGCCAGAAAATCTGCCAAACTTACAAATTACTTAAGGAAGCAACCTCCAGATTTCCACTCACCTCCACTGTGGCCAGGTGCCCCTGGGGATGACAGACCTGAAACAAAGCACACCCCACCCAGGCCCCAAGGGGAGCACTCACCAGCTGCTGCTCCAAGGCAGGAACTGCCTCGTGATGGCCGTATATTATGCCAGGATTGTACTGACTGAAAAGGACGGGATAAAACACCTTCTTCCCTGCAAATCAGAAAACAAACAGTCACTTAAAGGGACAGATAAAGCTATTAGGCTTAATTATTTATATTCAACCCTCGGACACACCCTTGGCGTCTGCATGCACGTCCCTGCTTCTCTTCACTAGACCCTGAAAGAGCTTAGAACTGCAGCAGGTAGACCAGATGGACAGACTTGGATGCCTGCCTTCCCAGGACATGGGTGATGCTCTAAGGACCGATGGCCAGTGGCTCCAGCATTGGACACCAGCAGTGGGAGTGGGTGTGAACGAGGGTCTCAATGCCCCCTGCCCTGCCAGATCTTAACCCTTTAACTACTGGCTCTCGGGGCAGTCGGCCAGGGTGACCTCGGGCAGCAGGAACAGACTAGGGAGCCCAGGGTGGCTGCTCCTTATCCACTGACAAAGAAGCATTTCAGGGTTTTTAACAACCGACACGGCCATTCCAGTGGCTGGCAGTTGAGTGTCGGCCTTGCCACTGAGTCCCAGGCTTTGAGAACAGTTTTTGGGTCATGGGCTCTGTCTGCTCGGGGCCCCTCCTGCCCTGGGGGCGGCCCACAGGCATGCCCTCCCTGTGGTTTCAGCCCACGTCCTCCCCACCACACTTGCTCCTGGCTGTCCCCTGAAGCTGACCTCCCAGGAGAGAACAGAAAAGGGGTTATGAACACGCCTTTGGGACTGAGAGCCCGGAGCTACGGGGGCCAACAGGCCCCCACCCCGACACCAAGGAGGAATCGATGAGACGGCTCCCCTGTCTCTGTCACCGGGGGGCTGAAGGCGGATGTGGGAGCTGGTGGTGATAGCGAGCGGTGCCGAGAAGGGTGCCCGGGAGCGGAGCCCACCTGGCTGCGTGTTCAGCCTGCAGGTGTTGAGGAACTCGGAGGTGAAGTAGATGTCCACGTCGCAGAAAAAGAGCAGCACGTTGCTGCCCTTCCAGGAGCGGGCGCCCACGTCCAGCCCCTTCCCCCGGGAGAAATCCCCGCTCAGCTGGATGAAGGTGAAGTTCCTGAAGTTGGCAGCTCTGAAAGGGAGACCAGACACAGTCACTCAGGGGCCCAGGCTCGCAGGACAGAACCCCCTGGAAAATGCACAGCCAAGGCCCAGAGCATCTCGCCACATGTCCGCTGTGACTCGAGGGTGCTGGGATTAAGGGCATGAAAATATCTAGTGAAGTTTTGACGTGTTTTGACGCTCAGTCATGTTCAACTCCTTGCGACCCCGTGGACTGTAGCCCACCAGGCTCCTCTGTCCATGGAATTCTCCAGGCAAGAATACTGGAGTGGGTAGCTTGTCCCTTTTCCAGGGGATGTTTGCAACTCAGGGATGGAACACAGGTCTCCTGCGTTGCAGGCAGATTCTTTACCGTCTGAGCCAGTATAAGTAACAATTTATTTCTTGTTTCTTCTCATACTGAAAATAACTGTCATGGCTAATGTGAGGGAGAGAACACGAGCCAGTGAAGACCAGGCAATAGAACCTGGGACAACCCCGTGGCCCTGGAGCCAATGAAACCACTGGCCAAAGAAATACAGCCACGCTGCAATAGCCCCACCCAGCAGTTCCTCATCAGCACTGAAGTCCAGGAGCCCAGCGGGATGGTCTGGGTCTATCTCCAGACACTTACACCTGGACCCCCTTTCCCACCCACAGGTGAAGCGGCCGAACATGCCAAGGACACGACGCTGGGATCCAGAAGGTTGGGGCGTCTGGGGCCTGGGTCTCCTGTGCATTAAGGCTGTGATCTAAGCAAGCTCATCAACCCAGGAGCCTCGGTTGCCTCATCTGCAAAATGGGAATAACGACACCTTCCTTAACTGTTCAGAGTTACCGGTGAGGCAAGCATGGCCAAGAGCATAAAGCACTGGGTAAGCATCAGCCAGTCTGTTACCAGCACAGGGCTGGGTGAGGGAGTCCAGGTGTTTTTTCACTTGGCTGTTCCTGCCCAGAACGTTTTGAAATGGGGCATGTCTTGAACAAACGTTCCAGGAATTCATCCAGTACCGAGTGGGACAGGGGCTGTCTTCTCCCAGAGAGAACCAGAGACCCACTCTGGTCCCACTGAGCGCCCGAGTCCGCCTGTGCAGGCCTCGTGTCCAGCCAGCAACCCCTCCTGCTGGCTGCACATAGCTCTCCTGCCCAATGGCTTCCCCGACCCTGGCTCTGAGCCCACCCCCAACCCAGCCTATCCCACCCCGACCCAGTTCTCTCTAATCTCAATGCCTCAAAAGAGGTTCAAAAACCCCTGTGGTGGTGGTTGAGTCACTAAATTGTGTTCGAGTCTTGCGACCCATGGACTGTAGCCCACCAGGCTCCTCTGTCCATGGGAGTCTCCAGACAAGAACACTGGAGTGGGTTGCCATTCCCTTCTCCAGGGGGTCTTCCCAACCCAGGGATCAAACCTGAGTCTCCCGCATTGCAGGTGGATTCTTTACCATCTGAGCCACCAGGGAAGGCCCCGCAACAACCCATACCCACTGTCTGAAGTCTGTGACTGTCTCGGGTGAAGGTCAACACGAATGCAGAGTCATGAGCTTTACACGCACAGCTTAACCAGGGGAGCTAGTTCTGCTGTCCCTTCCTGATCTGCCATCTCCCTTTAGACCTGGGCGTGAGCTTGGCTGTGTTTTATCCTGGAAACCTGGGCCCAACCCTGTCTTGAGTCCGAGGCCAGAGGCAGGAGGCCTGGTGCCTGGTGGAGCACTGGAGGGTGAGTCAGGAGCCCCGGGCCGGACTCCAGAGCCGCCCAGCCCCACTGGGTGCGCGGCGGGTGCTGGGGACTAAACGTGTTACCCGGGGCAGTCACTCCACTTCTCGCTGCCAAGCCTCATGGATGCGCTCAGGCCCTTCACAAGCTCAGATTCTACTGCTGGGTGAGTCGGTCTACGTGAGGGGGACGCTCCTCTTTCGGAACTCCGTCTCGACTCTTCACCCTGGGTAGGTGGCCCCGGATCCTATTTCCTGAAGTGCGCCTTGAGGTTGTGTCCCAAGGCTTCCCCCAAAAGGGATGGCGTGGCCTCCTCGTCCCCAGAGAAGACGTCCAGCTGACATGCGGCCCTTCACCATCCTCCCACCCGCCGGGAGGTTTCTGCAGCCCACCTCCCCCTGCCCTACCTGGTCACTTTCCAGGACGGTTCGACCCTTGAGAGATGCCCGACTCTCCACCTGTGCGGCTGAGCCAGGCTCCCAGGACGCGTCCGCCGCCCGGGGCCCTGCTTCCTCTCAAAGCTGCAGCAGATCTCTGCCCCCGACAGTCCCACAGTCCACACTCTGCGGGGCCCGCCAGCCCACGGGGACCTCCGTCAGCTGGTTTCCAGGGCAGGCAGGGCTGCCCTGCCGAAGCATCAAATCCCGGTTCAGATGTATCTGACCCAGGACTCAGGTGCCTCCTCCCAGAGGCTTCCCAAGGTCTATCATTAGAGGTTTCGAATAGAAAAAATGCTTCCTGTTTGAACAACAGCAAGTAACTTCTGCCAAGAGTAGAGGAAGGCAGGTCCCTGAACTGTGGTGTTAAAAGACACGCAGGATCTTCGTCCCAAATAGCCTACAGTTTATCGGTGCTGACATACCAGATATTTACACAAATAGCGTATTTGCTGCTTACTGTGTAGAATGTCACACATTTACACAAAGTCGAGTCACGGTGAATAGTTACAATAATACAGGCGGCGTTAGAAATTGAATTACCAGGGCTTCCCTGGTGGCGCAGGGGTAAAGAATCTGCCTGCCAACACAGGAGACTCGAGTTCAATCCCTCATCCAGGAGGGTCCCACGTGCCACAGAGAAGCTAAGGCCGTGCGCCACAACTACCGAGCCTGTGCTCTCCAACGAGAGGGCACCGCCCAGAGAGAGAGGGCACCGCCACAAGAGGGCACTGCCACGGGAGAGAGAAGGCACCGCCATGAGAGGCCCGAGCAACGCAGCAGAGAGTAGCCCCGCTCGCCACGGCTAGAGACAAGGCCTCACAGCAGGGAAGACCCAGCACAGCCAAAAATAAATAAATTATGTATATATGGACTTCCCTGCTGGCTCAGACGGTAAAGCATCTGCCTACAATGCGGGAGACCCGGGTTCAATCCCTGGGTCAGGAAGATCTCCTGGAGAAGGCAGTGGCAACGCACTCCAGTCCTCTTGCCTGAAAAATCCCATGGACGAAGGAGCCTGGTAGCTACAGTCCGTGGGGTCACAAAGAGTCGGACACAACCGAGCGACTAGCACTTTCACTTTCTTACTGAACTAACAGCGGGGAAGACGAGCAGCCTGGGGGCTGAGCGAGTGGCAGGGAGATGACTGAGCAAGAGGTAAGGTCTGGGGGGATGGGGACCGGGGGGGCACATGTGCCCCACACAGAGGTCAGTCTCATCTGTTTCGTTTCCTGGTTTCCCAAACCCTGGTCTGACGTGAAAGTGAAAAAGCTGCTCAGTCGTGTCGGACTCTTGGCAACCCCATGGACTCTACAGTCCATGGAATTCTCCAGGCCAGAATATTGGAGTGGGTAGCTGTTCCCTTCTCCAGGGGATCTTCCCAACCCAGGGATCAAACCCAGGTCTCCCGCACTGCAGGCGGAGTCTTTACTGCTGAGCTACCAGAAAAGTCCAAGAACACTGGAGTGGGCGCCAGCCCCTGCCGGCGGCGCGGGGACCGTGTACTAAGAGGCTGTGCAAAAGCAAGGGCGTGTTCAACACGGAACACCAACTTGCTGCGGTGGGCCGTGGGTGTGGGGCCGTGCACAACACGACCACAGGCCGCAGCCCAGATGCAGAGGTGCACAGGCCGGGGGCTGTGCTGAGCTCTGCCATCCCCACCCCCTCCGCCAGAGGATGGGCACGGATGGCAGGGACACGCGGGGACCTCCTGCGTCAGCTCCGCAGTCTCCTCCCCGGGGATCCACTTCCTCCACGGACTCCAGGGAAGATCCCCCCACAATCCTCATGGTCCCTGTTGAGTGGCAGCCCCTCCCGCCCTCCTGTGGGACGAGGGGCCCTCTCTGGGCCCCCAGGCGTCGGGGCCAGTCCGTCCTCCATCCTCCGGGACCCAGTGCCTTCTCTCGCGCCCTGTGCACGTGACGCCCCAGCCTGTCCTGTAAACCCTACAGGACGGGGGCCTCTATCTTCAGGGGTTATCAGCGCTTGCAGTAAACAGCGCCCACGGGACACAGAGCACCTCCGTAAACACTGGATGAGTCAGGAGATGAGTCCATGGACTCAGACCCAGTACCTGTGGGAGGCGCTGCCCCAGGACACCACCTCGTCCTCTGGGGTAGGTTTCCCTCCCCAATCAGGAAGACGCCCCAATCAACTCTTTCTCAGGCACAAACCCAAGCTTTACAGAAGATTACAAATATGTCAGTAAAAGAAAAAAAAAAGAGCACCGAGGAAAATAAGATGTAATTTGGTTTGAAATATTTCATTTATCCATACAAAGAAACGTAATATCTAGCAGCATGTCCAGAGTAACAAGGGCTTCTCAGGTGATGCTGGTGGAAAAGAATCTGCCTGCCAATGCAGGAGACGCAAGAGATGCAAGTTTGATCCCTGGGTCGGGAAGATCCCCTGGAGGAGAGCCTGGCAACCCACTCCAGTATTCTTGCCTGAAAAATTCTATGGACAAGAGGAAGCCTGGTAGGCTAGAGTCCTTGGCGTTGCGAAGAGTCGGACACGACTAAGCAAGTGAACGCGCAAACAAGAGTAACTGCCTTGTAAGAAACGGGGGTTTTCACAGCATCACATTTTTTACTATGCAATTTCTTGTTATGAATCAGAGTCTGCAGTTCCAAATGGCCCCAGGATTACTTATAATTATTTCTTCTCTTTTCTTCTTGAACTGTAATTATTGACTGACAAAATTCTTGAGCTTCTCCTTCAATTCCTTTCTCTTATTATAAGTGCAATGCATGGGGTCTCCTCCAGGTTAGGTGTAGTCATGCTGACAGATGTTAAAATGACCCGAGGAAGCTACTGTTTCAACAGACACTTAATTTCTCTAATTGACTTGCATTTCCCAGAACTGCTGGCTTAAAAATGCTGTCTAACGTGATCTGCTCTAATATCAATATCTTCTGACCGCTGCAAGGAAATTATCTTAATGTGACACTTCCCACAAAAGCCCTTCATTAAAAAATAAAAAGAAAGCACATTTTAAAATTTACACAGAAATATATATTTAATGTATAACTTAAAAATTTAAATCTAACATCCCTGAATACTGACATTGCTTATGACTTCTACTTACTAAAGGGATATGAATACAGTAAATAATTTAAAGCTAAGCATATTCCTAGCTAGTTTTCCATGGCAGGCATTTTAAACAATTTAGAGTTCTTTAGTTTCTGAGCTTATATACAAGCCTGCTTATGCAGTTGTTTTATTAAGTTTCTTTTGAAAAGATAAACAAAATTGACAAACCTTCAGCTTATTATCTTGAAAAATAACAGAGATGACTCAAATCAACAAAATTATAAACAAAAAAGGGGACATTACAGCTGATACCACAGAAATACTAAATATCATGAGACAACTGTGAATAATTACATACCAACAAATTAGATAACAGAAATTGATTAGTTCCTAGAAACATACATCTTGTCAAGACTGAATCATGAAGTAATAGAAAATCTGAACAGACAAATAGTGAACAAGGAGGTTGAATCAGCAGTCAAAAATCTCCCCAAATAAAAACCCAGGGCTGGCTGACTTTACAAATGAATTCTACCGAACATTTCAAGAATTAATGCCAATCCTTCTCAAATGCTTCCAAAATACTGAAGGGAGAAGAACATTTCCAAAATTATGAGGCCAACATTACCCTGATACTAAATTCAAACAAAAACACAACAAGAAAGGAAAGCTACAAGCCAACATCCCTGAACATAACGCAGAATTTTCAACAAAATACTAGCAAATTGAATTCATGAGTTCATTAAAAGGATCACACACCATGATCAAGAGAGATCTATCCCTAAGATGCAAGGATGGTTCAACATCTGCAAATTAATAAAATGTGATACACCACATTAACAGAAGGAAAAATAAAAATTTTATTATCATTTCAATAGATGCAGAAAAAATTCAAGCATCCTTTTATGATAGAAACGCTCAACAAATTAGGAATAGAAGGAATGTACCTAAACATAATAAAGGCCATATTCTATAAGTCCACAGCTAACATCATCATACTCTCTCAAAGTCACTCAGTCGCATCTGACTCTTTGGTCCTCATAGACTGTAGCTCCTGTCCATAGAGTTCTCCTGCCAAGAATACTGGAATGGGAAGCCACTCCTTTCTCCAGGGGATCTTCCCAAACCAGAGATCAAACTCAGGTCTCCCACGTTGCAGGCAGATTCTTTACTGTCTGAGCCACCAAGACAGCCCACTAATATCGTAGCACTAGCTTATATAGTCATGTCCGACTCTTTGCAACCCCATAGACTGTAGCGTACCAGGCTCCTTTGTCCATGGGATTTTCCAGGCAACAGTACTGGAGTGGACTGCCATTTCCTTCTCCAGGGGAATCAACAGTAAAAATTTAAAAACCTTTCCTCAAAGGTCAGGAACAAGACAAGATGTCCATTCTTGCCACTTTTATACAGCACAGTATTGGAAGTCCTAGCAAAGTAATTAAGCAAGAAAATGAAATGAAATGCATCCATCTTGGAAAGAAAGAAACGAAACTGTCACTATTTGCAGATGACAGATACTATATATGGAAGACCCTAATGACTTCACCAAAAACCCATTAAGAACTAATAAATGAATTCAGTAATGCAGCAGGAAACAAATTAACATAAAAAATCAGTTGTGTCTTTATCAGTACAGATGCATAATTACTGCTTTATGCAGTTATCTATTAAATGAGATTGGAAAAAAGCTATGCACAAAAAATACGTTTTTACTGTGTCTTCTATTTCCCTACATAGTTACTTTTCTGGCACTCTGTATTTCTTTGTATGGATTTGAGTTTACGTCTATGGTCTTCTCCCATCAGCCACAAATACTCCTTTCATTATTTCTTATTTACCAGTGACAGACTCTCTCAGTTCCTGTTCAACTGAGGATGTCTTAATTTCTCCTTTATTTCTGATGGATGGTTTTGCTGAATATAGAATTCTTGGTTGATAGATCTTTACTTCCAGCACTTTGAATATGCCATCCCACTTTCTATCCTGTAAAGGATTCCTTGGACCTGTTGAGTTGCTTCACGGCTGCTGCTTATGGAAATAGGGAAGAACAAATCTGACTCCATATCGGATCTGCTTCTTTTACTTTAAATTTGGTATTCTACTGCTTTTGCTACAAGTTAGAAATGTTGCCCATAGCCTGAAATATACAAGAAGACTATTCTCAAGGTCTTGACCTTTAAAGGTATAACATTTCTCCATTCATATAGAGATAAAAAATTGCAGAAAAGGGAATAAGTTTTGTCTTCTTGGAAGTTTACAGGAACATCGTGACCTGGCCTACCTGAACAGCTGCAAGATCAAAGGATTCCAACACCAAGAGGTTTTGCAACAACCAACCACATCCCCTCCCCTGTCAGTAAAAAAGGAACTTGAATTCTAACTGGAGGAAGATGGTTCTTTGGGACATTAGTCCACCACCCACTGGCTTTGAAAATAAAGCCACTATTCCTTGCCCCAACACTGCATCTCTCAAGTTTGGACTCAGTAACACAGATTCTTTGACTCTTTGTCTTTCAACTGTTTGTTGCATTTCTTAGAGTTTTCCTGTTTGGAGTTTTTGAGCCTCTTGGATGTGTAGTTTAATGTTTTCATCAAATACAGGGAGTCTGGGGCCATCATTTCTTCAGATATTTCTTCCTGCCTCTATGTCTCTCCTATCTTTCTGGATCGGATATCTCCCAGTTATGTCTATGTTGGCACACTTGATGGTATCCTACAGGTCTCTGAAGTTTACTCAGTTACTTTATTCTGTTGTATTTTTGTATACATATCATTTGATATGTATTTGATACATTTGTATCATATCAATTGACCTAAAGTTCACTGATTCTTTCTTCTGCCTATTCAAACCGGATCTTGAGGCCCCAGAATGAAATTTTTATTTTAAATATTGTACTTTTCAACTCCAGACTTTCTATTTGGCTCTTGTTTTAACTGATTTTGCTTTATTTGGTGAGACACGGCTCTCATATTTTTCTTTACTTCTTTAAACGTGGTTTCTTTTCATTCCTTGAACATATTTAATACAGTTGACTTTGTGTCTTTGGCTATTAAGGATTAATAGCCCGGGCTTCCTCAGGAACAGTTTCTAATGACAGATTTCGTTCCCTGCACACGAGCCATACTTTCTTATCTCTCTGCATGCCTCATAATTTTTTTGTGTAAAGCGAAGCATTTCAGTAATGCAATATGGCAGCCCTGGGAATGAGACTCTCCAGCCTCCGCAGGCATCTTTGCCATTTGCTGTTGCTGTTTGTCTAGTGACTTTCCTGAACTAGATCTGTGAACTGCACTGTGTGTGACCCCCTAGTGGTAAGCTAGTGATTAGTCAAGGGTTTCCTTAAATGCCTAAAACCAACAAGTCTCCCAGTCTTTGCCAGGGGACTCTGCGAATGGTGGGGACTTTATGAACATGGTGGGCACGCCATCGACACACAACAGCCAAGCAGGGGACAACCTGCCCGAGCCATGACTTCCTGAAGAGTCTCAAGGTCAGTCAGAGGTCAAGTAAGGGCCTGCTCAGGTCTTTCCTAGGTATGTGCACAGCCTCTGGATCCCCAGGAGGGTGCTGGAGCTTTCCAGCCCCTTTGGAGGTCGCACCGCTCAGACTCACCTCCTGAGCTTTTTGGTCAGCCTGCTGTTTGCCCCAGCTCTTTTCTACCGCTTCAGGAAGCCACAATGTTAAAGACTTCCTGTAACTGTTTTCTGACAAACATCTCTGGATAAAAGGTTCCACTGTGAGGGCTCCGAGTCGGGTCAAATGAAGACAAGCTTGTGAGGAGGATCTCCCAAGGAAATCCCCAGGCAGGTCAACTAATGACAATTCTCTGAGAATAATGCTTTCAAGAAGCTCCAGCCATATACTGGCTCCCAGTGGCTGCCAAGCCGTGACTCCTGTGGGCCACTGGCCTTCAAGGTCATTGACGAGCTGAAGGCAGGGGGAGGGGTGGAAAAGGGGCAAGTTAAAGTTCCCAGAGCTCCCTGTCCACACCGAGATTCAGTGATTGAGAGAAGCACTTTCTAGTCTGTTCCAAGCTTTAATTTCCATACTCTTATAAGAGTTGATTCTGATGATTTTTACTAATTTTCTCATTGCTTTTACGAAAGAGAATTTTGTAAGGTCTTTATTCCACCATTTCACTGATATAGCCTTTAAAAAAAAAACTGTTGCATTATATTCCATTGTATGAACTGAATTTCATTTAATTTTTTTCATAGCATATCTTCTCTAAATTTTTACTTGGAAAAATTTAAACCATTAGAAAGGTTCTAAGCATACTAAAGTACCTATATACCATTCACCCAGATTCATCAAGTGTTAAAATTTGGCTGTATTTCCTTCCTTTCTCTGAACCATTTGAGGATACAGGCATCATGGCAACTTCACTTTCAAAAATAAGGACCAAGATACTTTCCTTTATAACATAATAGTGATGTACTTACACTCAAGAAATTTAACACTATCACGATACTACAATCTATATGCCATGCTCGAATCTCCCAAAGAACAACTTGGAACGTCTGAAAATACAGGCACATCCGCGCAAAGAAGTGGTCACCAAGCAGAGTCGCGCTTAGTCCCTTCTCTGGTAGATGGCCACAGGCCTGAGAGGCTGCCTACATTTGTGAGGCACTTCCCAGTGTCCAGGACTCTTTTATCTTCTAGAAAGGAATTCACTTTGTAGCGTTTTTCATTTTAGCAGAGGAGACTCTTATCTAAAAAAGTCCTTGTTGGGACTTCCCTGGTGGTCCAGTGATCAAGAATCTGCCTTCCAACACAGGGTACATGGGACTTGATCCCTGGTCAGAGAACTAAGATCCCACACATGCCACGGGGCAGCTAAGCCCCCACCTCCAAACTAGACAGAAGCCTGCACACCGCAGTGAAGAGGCTATGTGCGGCAAGACCTGGCGCAGCCAAATAAACCCTAAAAAGTAAACAGACAGAATGAAACCTCCTTGTTTATGAAGAATATTAAAGTAACAATTACGCTCAAATTTCAGACAACTTTCTCCCCAGTTTTCTTTAGGGATGTTCTAATAAATTGCTCCTGAAGATACACATCACACAGGTCCCTTCAAAGAGGCATGAAATGCAGTCAACACCACGGCAACAAAGACTGGTTCCTGACAGCACACGCGAAACCCTCTCGGGCACACGGCTGCAGGCAGGGCCTCGGCGCCAGTGCTTCCATCAAAGAGACTGTCCTTCTGAAAGACGCCTTCTTGTCCTCACGATTGGACAAACATGCCACTCAGTAAATTAAAACTCATGCAAATCCATCTACCAGTACGGTTTTTTAAAATTTTCTAACACACAACTCCAAGGAAATGTCCCCAGGCTATGTGTGTGTGAGTTAGTTGCTCAGTCATGTCCAACTCTTTGCGACCCCACAGGAAGTAGCCCTCCAGGCTCCTCCGTCCATGGGATTCTCCAGGCAAGAATAGTGGAGTGGGAGTGGGTCCCCTAGGCTAGAACTCCCCATACGGGCCATGGACCACTCACATCAGCATCGCAGGCTGAACTCAGTCTTGATTCTGAGGCTTCATCTCAGACCTAACAACTCAGAATTTCTGGGGCTGGAGCTCAGGAATCTGCATTTTTAAAAGCACTCCATGCTATTCAAAGTACATTTATATTTGAGAACCACTGAGCTAGGCTGTAATTTGAGACTAACTGAGGCGTAGTGCTAAAAAGCAAAGACATCACTTCGCCAACAAAGGTCTGTATAGTCAAGACTATGGTCTTTCCAGTGGTTATGTACAGATGTGAGAGCTGGACAGTAAAGAAAGCTGAGCGCCGAAGAATTGATGCTTTTGAACTGTTGGTGTTGGAGAAGACTCTTAAGAGTTCCCTGGACTGCAAGGAGATCAAACCAGTCAATCTTAAAGGAAATCAACCCTGGATACTCTTTGGAAGGACTGAAGCTGAAGCTGTAGCTCCAATCCTTTGGCCACTTGATACGAACGGCTGACTCATTTGAAAAGACCCTGATGCTGGGAAAGATAGAAGGCAGAAGGAGAAGAGGGCAACAGGGGATGAGATGGCTGGATGGCATCGCCAATTCAATGGACATGAACTTGAGAAAACTCTGGGAGATACTGAAGGACAGGAAAGCCTGGGCGGCTGCAGTCCATGGGGTCACAAAGAGTCAGACACGACATGGCAACTGAACAGCAGCAAGTATGAAAAACTCTGGAATAAAAATCATCTATTGAGAACTAATCTGTTGTTGTTTTATTGTTGTTTTTTAGTCACTAAGTTCTGCCCGACTCTTTTGTGACCCCATAGACTGTAGCCCGCAGGCTCCTCTGTCCATGGCATTTCCCAGGCAAGAATACTGGAGTGGATTGAAATTCCCTTCTCGAGGGGATTTTCTTTTTTTTTTTTTTTTGACCCCATGGACTGCAGCCTACCAGGCTTCTCCGTTCATGGGATTTTCCAGGCAAGAGTACTGGAGTGGGGTGCCATCGCCTTCTCCGAGTCGAGGGGATTTTCTCAACCAAGGAAGTGAACCTACATCTCCTGCATGGGCAGGTGGATTCTTTACCACCGACCACCAGGGAAGCCCAAGGGGAGACTAGAGAATGGCTATTGAGATCTTATGCCTGGATCCTCTCTCAAACTAATGGGCTCTCTATGTCAGTGGCTCCTAAATATTTTGACCACAAGCTTATCCTTACAAAAGGATATACTATACATCATGACAAGGCAACCCCTCTACACACACTCTCTCTGAAATTAAAAGTTTCATGAAACAATAATCTTTACTACTCATGATATATTTTGATAATCTTCTATCCTATTCTATCTTGGTTTTTTTTTTTTAAACACTGCACACAATCCACTCAAATCAAATCAATTTCACAGCACTCTAATGAATCACAAACTGCAGTTTGGAAAACACTGCTATGCCGCTGTCCACGGAAATAGAAAGCTCGACGGAGTAAGCATAGACCAAGACATACAAACACTGCTCGCTGCTCACTGAGCTAGACTTTTTCAAGACATTCTTAAAATATGTATATATTAGCTAGATTTAGAATAGTTTTGTCACAATGCTGATAGCCAAGTGAAATAAATAAATTGCATTGAAACTGGTTTCAAATCTTACTATTTTCAATGAACAGCTATGGCTTTTTGGAGTGAGAATCTGCTGGGATGTTAAGACTAGGAATCTGGAAGTTACAGACGAGGTTCAGGTATGACCGTCCCCTGGATCAGGAGCGGCAGGCTGAGTACCAACCTCTCTAAACCTCCACTTCTTCACCTAAGAAATGGGGTCAGGGAGTTCCAGTGATTGAGCGCATACTTCCATTGCAGCAGGCACGGGTTTGATCCCTGGTAGGGGAACTAAGATCCCACATGCCGTGCAGAGAAAAAAAAAAAAAAAAAAAAATGGGGTTAATAACAGCTTCTATCTTATAAGGTTGGTGCAAACATTAAACGGTATCCTTCATGTTAATAACAATGGTTTAATAATTATTAATAATAATAATGATCTAACATTATTTGCTAATTTAATATTTAATAATAACAGTTTAATATTATTCAAAGATGAGATGCATTTTAATTTAAGTTTTAGCATCTTAAGAGAATGATAAAAATGGTAGTTAAGTAAAGCTTCCTCTATGTGTTTTACATAGATTACTGTGTACACATTTACTACACACTGGGCATTGTCCTTCTCCCAAAGGACAAACACTGACCATTTTAAAACTAAGGCCCTATGCTGAGGGCTGGAATCACAGAAGCACGCGACGCGGTACTACGCTAGCAGCAGATAGCCTAGCCAGGGCAGTGGAAACACACGCCAGGAAGCGTGTATGAGAGACGCCGAGGGAGAGGGTGGTCAGAGCTGAGAGGGCAGGACAGGGCAGGGGGAGCTCCAGAGTGGGGATCTGGGTGCAGACACCAGACAGAGAGTCAGAGGAAGCAGGAAGGAGGGTGGAGGGAACCCAGACCCAAGGGAACACGGCAAGTGAGGACGAAGGGTGAACTGCGCCCCGTGCGGCCGCGGGGCACTGAGCCGTCAAAACGACGGGAGAGGTAAGAGCCGGCCTGGGGACCACTGGGTACCCGAGCGGGTACAGCGGGTGACAAGAAACTCCATCTGCTCCATGGGGTTGCAGGCAGCAGCCGTGGGGAACCAGCTCGGGCTGGCGGCAGAGGGCAGGGCATTCCTAAAGCAACAGCCAGGAGCGGGCAGAACACGCCCCACGGCCTCCGTGACATCAACGCCGCAGTGTCACCGGTGATCAGAGCCGGGAGGCAGCAAGTTTCTGCAGCGCTGCTTCAAAGACTGGCTCAGGCTCCAGCACGAAGTCCCCTTCAGGGCTAGCTTCATCTCTGGGAGCTTTCC
The DNA here is from genome assembly GCA_006410635.1 of Cephalophus harveyi. NCBI lineage: Eukaryota > Metazoa > Chordata > Mammalia > Artiodactyla > Bovidae > Cephalophus > Cephalophus harveyi. The sequence continues at coordinate 365,658 of SJYT01049442.1, forward strand.
AAACCATCCCTACCCCGGGAATGACTGTACTGTCCTTGTTCAGATTCTATTCATTTTTGGCTGACCACACAGCCCTCTGAGTGTGAATTCAGCCCGCCAGGTAATGTGATATGGAAGAAACTGCCTTGATAGAGTCCTGGCCACTCCGGCCACTGGACAGAGTATTTCCTGTAACACGGCCTCAGTGGCCTCCCATTCGTCCGTCAGACTCGTCTAAAGTCGGCCTGAGGTATCTATCAGCAAATGTCTGATCACCTTCTGATGTCCTTGGAAGATGCCAGACTCAGCCTGACTGCTTTCGAGTCACCTGGTCCTCTACGTAAAATACCCTTAAAGGAGGTAGCTCAGGCAGCCCCTGGAGGGACCTCCACTTTCCTAGACAATCGTTCTCAATCCTGGCTGCATGTCAGCATCATCTGGAAGGCGTGAAAAAGATCCACACCTCCCATGGCTACCTGCAGAGATGTTAAAACCTATCCACCAGCACAGGACATGAATTCTAATAACTCCCACTCCACACTCCCAAGTCGAGATGAAAAGGATACTGCAACGCGCTGGAGTCGAGAGATTTCTATTTCATTTACGTTTAGGATATTCAATTATTTTATTCCCTTTGATCTCCCTTCGGCAGGCGCCATGGCTTTAAACTGGTACTAGTTTTAAACTCTTTTAACTCCTTATTGCTTTAGAACAGAGGTTGGCAAACTTTTTCTATAAAGGACCAGACAGTAAAAAGTTCAGCTTTGTGAGTTACGCTGTCTCTGTCATAACTACTCAGCTCTGCAGTTAAGTATGAAAGCTGCCATAAATGATACAGAAAGAGATGAGCAGGCCTTCGAGCCAATAAAACTTCATTTACAAAACTCAGTGTGGACAGAATCTGACCAGTGCACTGCTTCAGAGGTCTGAGTAATTACTACCATTCTGATCTTGTGCTCGGTAATACAAAATTAGTAACAAAGCCTGAAAATAAACACAAAGAGCGCACTGAGTCTCAGCATCTTATGCTTTGACCAGAGATTGAAAACAGAGGGACTTGTTTATACTCAAACCAGATGAACCTACTCAGATGACTTCTGCCCCCAATACCTCTGACCACCCGCCAAGACGTACGTACAGAGAAACCACCCACCTGGTCATTCACCTGCGGCTGCAAACCAGGACGAGTGAGCAGACAGTACCACCAGCCTCCTCACAAGCAGAAAATGCCACAGATGTGTACTCATTAAATACATGTCTGTTCGCTTATTTGGGTAGGGGAAAAAACCCCTCTCTGATGTTTGTTTAATACACTTATTCCCCACGTAACTGATGAATGAGGTAGAAACGCACAAGCCTCCGTCCAAAGGTGCTGGTCCAACAGCTTTTGTGACTCTAGGGCCCGCCCCCGTCATCACTGCCCACCCCTCTCTCATCTCAGAGTGCAGAATGAGAGAGTCGAAGGGTGAGCCCATCTGCGAAGTGGATGAGACGGAGCCCTGAAGAGCAGGGCTGAGAAGCAGCTCCCCACGTGGCCGTGCTCCCCAACTCCATCCCTGCCGAGTGCAGTCCCCACACCTGCTGTTCACACGGTGGGCCAGAGAAGCCCTGTCCCCCACCCAGGCCACCCTGGGCTGCGTCACCTGCCTGTCCGAGTCGCTGCCCCACACTACGAGGATGCGTGCGAGGCGGGCGGTCCCCAGGAAGGAGGGCGCAGAAGCAACCCCTCGATCCCCTAAAACACACAAGGCCAGCCCGTCACTCTCCCGGGTCGGGCCGCCGGGAGCGGTAAGGACATGAAACAGCCTGGATGAGCTCAGGTACCTCCTCCCAGACTCAGGTGCCGGACTCCCGACCACGGCTCCACCTCGGACTCACCTGGAAGTGTTCTCAAGTATTCCTTTGACCTCATCCATTTCTTCTTTTCCAAAGTAAACGACAGTGAGATGAACCCTCCCGTCCTGTTGGATGCACATCTCCCTGGAAAACAAAACACGGAAGTCTGGTCCTGGGTCCATAACGACGGGTGAAGCCCAAACAAATACCTGTTCTGCAAAGTGCAAAAGGGTCCCCCGGGAATGAGCGGCCAGGAAAGAAGAACAGGGGACTGGACACTCTGGCTGGCTCATCTCAGCATCTGTATCCCTATTTCTCTTACCAAGAAAACCACGTAATTTAAACATGTAGATCTGGCCAATGAAAATGCAGGATGCAAGAGGCTGCAGGCTCAACCTGCCTCGGGTCCGGCCTGTTGGGGCCGGGATCCAATGTCCAGAACAGCGCTGGGGCCATCCCCTTCTCCGTCACAAGAAGTCTATGAAGGACGGAAGACAGAGCCCATTGTACAGATGAGAACGCTGAAGTCCAACAAGGGTGAGACTGGACTCCTTGTCCTTGCCTTTTCTTGTGCGTGCAACACGCTACACAAAATGGTCTTAGAGACTGAACAAGCAAAAGTTAAAAGACATTTATTCTTTTGGGGGCTCCAGAAACCCTGGGGACACCCAGCGTCATGGCAGTGAAGGGGCAACAGGCCAGAAGCACCGCTGCTGGACAGCATCTTCCCCGGGCGGGTGGATTCCCTTCCTGCTCCCACTGCCCACTCTGCGGCTGATGGTATGTGTGTCTGTGCATCATTTCAGCAGATTTCTGAAAGCAACTTAAAGCATTTCTACTTTGCTGCTGTTTAAGCTGCTAAGTCGGTCCAACTCTTTTGCTACCCCATGAACTGCAGCAACACCAGGCTTCCCCGTCCATCACTATCTCAAGGCGTTTGCTGAAACTCATGTCCATCAAGTCAGTGATGCCATCCAACCATCTCATTTTCTGTGGCCCCCTTCTCCTCCCGCCTTCAATCTTTCCCAGCATCAGGGTCTTTTCCAGTGAGTCATTTCTTCCCATTAGGTGGCCGAAGTATTGGAGTTTCAGCTTCAGCATCAGTCCTTCGAATGAATATTCAGGACTGGTTTCCTTTAGGACTGACTGGTTGGATCTCCTTGCAGTCCAAGGGACTCTCAAGAGTCTTCTCCAACACCACAGTCCAAAAGCTTCAATTCTTCGGCTCTTAGTCTTCTTTATACAATTCTACTGGCAGGATGATATTTTGGGAAATGCTGATACCTTGCTTGTCCTTCCGTTTCATTCCTTTATTTTTGTGTTGCAACTTCCCTGAACCACTAGACAATCACCCACATCAGAGTTTCAGAGTCTCAGTTTCAGAGTTGCAGAGGTCAATTTATCCAGTGATTTTTATCATGACATCAAGGAGGAGGGGCTGCCTACCTGGGGTTGCTGGAAAGATCAGAGAAGACCTGGTTCCTGCCCTCACAAACTTCCTTCAGAAATAAATGAGCTCAAATGAAATCATCAGGAAGCTCGTGGCACTGATGAAAAAGTACATGGAATTCCGAAAGGATGACCGTCCTGCGGGCTGGAATGGCTGGCACCTTGAGGGATCCGCAGCATAGCTAGGTGCGGAGAGGAGGAGGAGGAGAGAATTCCAGAGGGAAGAAGTACCGGGGTGGAGTCTACTGACCCGGGCAAGAGGCACAGGCTTCACCTGCTCAGAGCCTTGGTTCTGCGAATTCTCTCTCGTCTCAGAGGAAGGTAGAGAAGATCTGACTCTGAAACCAGACTGAATGTGGGGCTCTGAGAAGCGGACAAGGGACCGGGAATGGGGCTGGGGTGCTGTTCCTGCTTCAAAACTGAGAGCTTCCCAGCCCCGCCCCTGCAGACCGAGCTATCACCCACAGGGGACAAACTTCTCTGTACATAAAAGACTCCTTCTGCAAACCTGCCAGAGAATCCTGGGACCCCCCTGGCTAGGGCAGAATAAAAGCACAAACAGCATCAGGCGCCTGAAAAACTGTGCTTTAAAGTATGCGCACTCGGGAAAAAAACCCATTCCAGGATGGATCAGGAGAGGGTCACCCACTGAGCCTGAATAAAAAGCATCCTTGTTTTTTCTAGCAACATCTTTGTTGGCATTTTAAAATCCATCAAAGGACTTCCTGTTTTCAAGGAATAAAACAGAGACACACTGGACCTTTACTTTCCATTCACCAGCTCCGGCTTCCTGAAAAGGCAAAGCAGAATTTATTCTGAGGGCCACCTCCAGGCCCCACTCCATTCATTCATTTACTCCTTCCTGCCTTCATTCAACAGACAAGAAGTCTTAAAAATTGAGTAAGCCGTTTCTGCCCTTGAGAAGGTCTCCATCTGATTGGAGGCTGCAGGATTAAAACTATCTACACAGCGGCCAACACACGCTGCCTCCCAGGGAGGAACACCATCACCATCTGTCTGATAACTGTCTGTCTAATAAACTTTCGTATTTTTCAAAGCAGGTCTCCCTGGACTGCATCCTCTGAAAGACGAGTGGACAAACTCTGAGTCCCATTGCTGTGCGACGCATAATTCTCACTGGAGTAAGACTGTAAAAGAATAACCACGTGTGGCTCTGTAGAGGGACCATCCAGGTTTCCTGGGATTCTCCAGAGTTTAGCTTTGAAAGCCCACCACCCAGTAAATGCCTCAGAGCAAACTGAGACAACTGGTCACCCTCCCCACGTCAGGGACTTGACAGCAAGGAATGGGTAGCTGAGAGGGGGAGCACGGCAGGTCAGAAAACGGCAGTAAGGGGTCTAATGAGCAAAGGAGGGTGGCGGGGATGTGGCTGATTTCTGATGGGCGATGGGGACAGGTACCAAGGTCAAGGCGGCATCCAGGCCGAGCCTAGACAGGCGAGTGGCTGCCCCGCAGGTGCAGAGGACTGGGGCAAGGGCTCTCCCGGCCGGGAAGGTGCGAATGCAAGGAAATCACATCCCAGTTCTTGTCTCAGTCAGTCTGCTCTCCAGGAACATCGGGGATGAGAAGAAAACCTACCGAGGCTTTAATGATGTCCCGTGCAAATGAAAAAGCAGGAAACAGCCCGTCAAGCTCCAGCGTCTCCCTATGGTCGGCGAGGACACCAGGGAGACACGGGGAACAGACAGGGACGGGGGCCCATCAGAATCGGGCTTCAGAAAGCAACCTTCTTTGGCTTGGTGGGTCCTATCCCCTCCCGCACCCCACGCTGAAGGGCTCACAGCTCCTGGATGCCACGATTTGAGGCGCTGAGGCATGAGAGTCAATAGTGACCCTCGACCATGCCACGGGGCCCACACTCCTGGGGCCCATGTTGGGACAGCAAATGAGACCACTGCCAACTGATAGCTTTCTTCTCTTGAACAGATGTTTCTACATAATCTGTGGCTCAAATGAAGTTAAAAACAGCCTCTATTAGGCCCCGGAGAGACCTTTATGGAAATAAGATGAATGATGTAGATTACCATTTCTCAAACATGTGTACCAAAAACTTTCAGGGGACGGCATCGGAGTCTGATCAGAGAATTGCCCGCCCAGGGAGAGGTAGGGGGAGAGGCTGGGTGGGGGGCGGGGCTGGGTGAGCTATGCAAGCTTTCCTTCCGGGAACACAAAGACGACAAAGGGCCTCCCGGATCGAGGCCCCGGTGGCTGGCCGGGCGCAGAGCATACACAGCAGGGCTGGGCTGCCGTGCTGGCTTAAACACGGTTGCCGAGTTGGTCCCCTGCCCACCCGGTACAGCCCACGCTGCAGCCCCACCTCTGTCTCAGAGTCCAGTCACTGGTTTCTAAGGACCCAGAAATGTCCAGAAACATCTTAACGGTGCTAAGCAGGAAGAGGATTTTAAAAAGTGCTGCTGAAAATTCAAGTAAAAGGTGTCCCTGATACTATGTTTAAATGTCATAAATGCCTTGGGAGGGAGGAGAGAAGAGCTGGAGGAAAGGAAACAGGGGACCATTAAATAAAAATAACCAGCAAAGTCTGAGAAGGCTCAGAGCAACATGGGGAAGGGTTCTCAGTCCAGCTGGAAGGTGTCAAAATAAAAGTCGAGCCAACTTGCAATTGCAAACAAACTACACGATGAAATGACAGATGCGCTTAAAAACGGATGAGCCGGACGCCAAGGGAAACGAGAAGCCGAAAAGCAGATGCAAGAAGAGTCTCCAAAAAGGCAGAATGAGGTGACTTTTAAAAAGGAGGGGGAGGTGGGTTTAAGCCAACACACCACTAGGCAAAGGGAACTGAATCTGAAGCGAGTTCTCCCGGGTGCAGCGCGTGCTCTGGGCCAGGCTGAAGATGTCCCGGCAGTGGAGGCACCTGGGGCCTTCATGGGAGGGGAAACGGCTCGTGGTCCCCGTGAGGCTCCTCCAGGGACCAGGGCCACCGGACAGCAAGGGAGGAGGCCCCTGTGGACTGATGAGCCATCTCATCTCCATAGCGACAGTGGGGTCCCGGGGCACACAGGCCCGCGAGCGGCCCCAGCGCCCCTGACCACAGCGGCCCACAGGCCTCCTCAGGGTACACGCCGGTGTCATTCCCACTGAGGGCGGGGACAGCCCCGGAGCTTCAGCCGCATCACTCCTCGTCAGTCCAGGAACATTCCCCATCTCCTGTTCATGGCCTCTTCAATAAAGGCCCGGAGGGTCTCGCGCTAGGAAAATCTTGTCTCACCCAACAAATGGTAGCTACCTTTCCATTAAACACAGAGGCTGAGGGAAACGGGGCTTTCTATCTGAAAATCAAATTCCTCAAATAAAGGAAAGGCTTGTGTGAAAGCAGATTAAAGACGAAAGCATTAAAAATTGGAGGGCAGCGAATACACTGAGGAAACCTACAAAATCCATAAGTAGGTCCGAGAAGCAGAGAAATCGGTAACAAAGCCGCAATTAGAACACCAAAGAAGTTCCCCGAAATGAAAGAATCCACTGCAACAAATGAGAGTCAATTCCTAGACAGACTGATATGAAGTCCAGGGTCCCCAGGGAGGAGAAAGGGGTCTGGGGCTCTCGAAGTGCAGATAGGGGTCTGGAATTCTCAAGGAGGAAGAAAGGACAAACTTTTTTTTTTTCTCTCTCTACATTCCTTAGTCTTAGTCACATAAGACGTTTTTATCTTTAAGCCCGGAACTGATGATTACACAGCTAGCAACTGGGTTTGGACTCTGTGCTAAGGATTATATAGCAGGGATGCATCCTGCTTGAGGACAGTTTCTCCTTCCTGAGGGCCTTCTGGTTAATCCTGTTATCTTGAAATGTGGATTGTGGGAGTAGGTCTAGTAAGATCTTTGCAAACCTCCGGACATTCTTTTGATTCACTGTAATAACTAATTGGAGAGTATATAACTCCATGGCTAACACGAGCAAGGGGGCACTCTTTCTGCCCCTTTCTGATGTCTGTGTCAGAAGCTTTCTCTATCTCTTTTATGCTTTAATAGAACTTTATTACCCCAAAGCTCTGAGTGATCAAGACTTGTCTCTGGCCCCAGATTGAATTCTTCTCCTCTGGAGGCCAAGAATCCCAGCATCTTTCGGGGTTCAACAACAATCTTCCACAGACAAGGAAATGGAATTACAGGAGACAGGAAAACCCTGAGCTGAGACGCATCCTGGTTAAGCGACCATGACTCACGATGAAGGCAGGCATTCTTCCGCCAACTTCAGGAAAGACAAAGCAAAGCAGGCCTCACACTTCTCCACGGCGTCGTCATATGCAGAAGAACCTCCACAATCTCCCGAGGAAAGGAAACGTGTCCAAGAGCTTTAAGCCCAGCCAAGGCGCCCTTAAACTGTGCAGATGGCAAGCAGGCTTTCTGTTCTTAGGCACTCAGGACCCTTCTTGAAGAGACACCCTGACCATGAAATCCAGACACCCTAAAGCTCAGGAATGAAGGCGTCACTGTCAGGCACTGCCGAGGAAGGCCCTAAATCCACTGATGCGCAGGAGCTTGGTTACGACACAGAGCGTCAGGGCTGCGAACCCCACTGAGGTAAAAATAACAGGCAGCTGAGACATGGGAGATGGGCCCCGGAGAGGGAGGAAACATAACCGCGCTCCTCTCTTCTTCTTACTGGGATTTTTCGGTTGATCTAGCCTAACATTAATATATGGGGTAGAGATACATGACGATTTCAGTCTGCTCAGCTTCGTAAAACACGTTTTACCTTCAGAGCCATCTGTAATCAGACCTCTAATTAGACAGAACTAGTATCTCTCTCTCTCTCTTCGATTTTTGGATGTGCTGGGTCTTCGCTGCTGCCTGTAGGCTCTCTCCAGTTGCGGCAAGTGGGGGCTACTCTCTAGTTCTGGGGCATGGGCCTCTCATCGTAGAGGCCTCTCTTGTTGCGAAACATGGGCTCTGGGGTGCGCAGGCCCAGTAGGTGTGGTACACGGGCTTAGCTGCTCCATAGTGGATTTTCCCAGACCAAGGATCGAACCCATGTCCCTTGCATTGGCAGGCAGATTCTTAATCCACTGGATGACCAGGGAAGTCCCCAGGAACTAATATCTGTTATAGCACAGAAACATTTTCTCAAAGAGCATTAATTTCTTCTGTCATAATGCAGATTCTTTTCTGTAAGTTTCAGTTCAGTCGCTCAGTCGTGTCCAACTCTTTGGGACCCCATGAATTGCAGCACGCCAGGCCTCCCTGTCTATAACCAACTCCCAGAGTTCATCCAAACTCATGTCCATCGAGTTGGTGATGCCATCCAGCCATCTCATCCTCTGTCATCCCCTTCTTCTCCTGCCCCCAATCCCTCCCAGCATCAGGGTCTTTTCCAATGAGTCAACTCCTTGCCTGAGGTGGCCGAAGTATTGGAGTTTCAGCTTCAGCATCAGTCCTTCTAATGAACACCCAAGGCTGATCTCCTTTAGGATGGACTGGCTGGATCTCCTTGCAGTCCAAGGGTCTCTCAAGAGTCTTCTCCAACACCACAGTTCAAAAGCATCACTTCTTCAGTGCTCAGCTTTCTTCACAGTCCAACTCTCACATCCATACATGACCACTGGAAAAACCATAGCCTTGACTAGACGGACCTTTGTTGGCAAAGTAATGTCTCTGCTTTTGAATATGCTATCTAGGTTGGTCATAGCTTTCCTTCCAAGGAGTAAGGGTCTTTTAATTTCATGGCTATAGGTTTAAGTGAGGAAAAATTTAATTCTCTCATTAAAAATAGAACATAGAGCACGTCTCATCCTGAATGACATTTCAAATGTGTTATTTTTCTATCTGTAGACATGCAAAGAAAGGTGCCAAGAATGTTTAATTAATGTTTAAAATGGTTACTTTAGGGAAGCAGGGCCAAACATGAGTTTTTAAATAACTTATTCCTGGTTGTGTTCTACCATGTAAACATCTCCTTATAGCCATGTATCACTTTCACAAATGTAAAAGTCAGGGTTAAATTATAAAGGCAAAAAAAAAAAAAAAAAACCCAACTTCCATTGAATTTTTAAACAAAGCATAAAAAATAGGGCAACAGTATAAACATTTCCAGAACAATATAAAAATGTCTAAGACAGAGAGAATCCAAAAGAAGAAAAAAGATCACTCATGGTTCCACTTTCCGTGACAACCAGAATGGTTCAGAATCAGTAGTAACAGGTTCCACTCCTGGATGGAAGTGGCTTCACAGAGACAACACCGAATACTGAATAAACATCAGCTTGTATTTTCTCCCAATACTCTATGATCATTTTAATTGCATTTAAATATTTAATTGACCAGATTTACTTTGGGTTTTGGTGCGAAGTCAGAATGAAATTTTTTCTACTGTTTGATCAGTTGTCCTAAAGCCATGTACTGAATGATCGATCCATTTCCTGCTGGACAACTTGAAATGTCACCTTCACCAAGTTCTGACTCGAAATTAAATAGCCCCAGGTATTGAGGCTAAAGGAAATCAACCCTGAATATTCATTGGAAGGGCCAATGCTGAAGCTGAAGCTCCAATACTTCGGCCACCTGATGTGAAGACCCGACTCAACAGAAAAGACCCCGATGCTCAAAGGCAGGAGGAGAAGGAGATGACAGAGGATGAGATGGGTGGATGGCATCTTCAACTCAATGGACTTGAGTCTGAGCAAACTCCTTGAGACAGTGAAGGACAGGGAAGCCTGGCGTGCTGCAGTCCATGGAGTGGCAGGACACAACTAAGTGACCAAACAAGAATAAGAAGGTCTTAGGCTTTCCAAGCGGTGCTGGTGCAAAGAACCTGCCTGCCAATGGAGGAAACCAAGAGACCTGGGTTTGATCCCTGGGTCTGGAAGATCCCCTGGAGGAGGAAATGGCAACCCACTCCAGTATTCTTGCCTGGAGAGTCCTATGGACAGAGGAGCCTGGCGGGCTACAGTCCATAGGGTCACAAACAGTTGGACACGACTGAGTGTCTGAGCACAGGTTTAAGTATCCCATCTCAGCCTAACTTTTCAGAGACCTCAGCGTGCTCAGAAGCTGCTGGACCACGGAGCAGACTGCTGTCAGCTCTGCTCAAGCGCCCTCCGTTGAGGAAGTCTTTCTCCTCCTGCCTTCCCGGCCTCTACTTCTAACTGTGTGATTACACTCCTCTCTGCGTGAAGCCAGGCTCCTCTCATCCCCTGCAGTCTGGTCGAGGGTCTGGTGCACACATGGGCCCCCCCAGTCCCCAAGGACCCCACTGCCCACGTGTGGCAACAGGCGAGGGAACAGTGCCAGGCAAGAGAAAGGGGCCTTGAATTTTTGTTTTTAAAGCTTTAACTAGAATTACTTTTCATTTCGCCACCTCCACTTTGGAGACTCATTAAGGTACTAGGTACTCATTACCTTTTTCAACAATATTTCTCTGCCAGTGTTACTCCTACTGTTAATTATCAGCCATCCTCATGACACCAAGGCAGTAACTGAACTGGGGAAGCCCAGCAGAATTCTGCTCTCCCAGGCTTGGGGCCCTGCAGGGAGGGCTCGGCCAGATCCCGAGCAGACAGCCCTCTAGGGTGAGCACTGCCTCTCGAGTCCAGTTCACCAGGGAGAGAGAGGCCTGCGTGCTGAAGCCAGCCTCAGGGCCCTGCAAGCTCCGGGCAGCTTCCTGGCCCACGGATCTCACTGTAAACTCGTCCTGGGAGTGAGCACACTGGCCTCGGGAGCAATGGCTGGCCTTCCCTTCCGGCCTGGTGCCCACCGCCGGGTCAGCCCCACTCAGGCATGTATGCTTCCACCAGCGCACTGGGCTGGTCCAAAGAGAAGGCAGAGAGGGACACGGCTGCACCCGGGGAGGCTGAAGGGAGCCGAGCGCCAGCCACTTCAGGGCTGGAGCCAGCATTGCTGACAGGCAAGGGGTGTGCCCCAGCGCGTTCTGCTGAGGAGGAAAGGGGAGCTCAGCCCAGCCAGCCCCTGGGGACAGCACAGCTGAACCGGAGAAGACAGAGGGAGCCCAGAAACAGAGCCCTGGGCAGAAATCACGGGGAGGCGACTTCAGGTCCAAACAACCGCCAGCTTCCTCTCCAGAGCGGCAGCCTGCCCTGGGGCACAGGCAGTGACCTGGTCCACACCGGGTCCACACGGAGTACACAGCCGGCCCACACCGGGTTCAGGCACTGACACACACTACACACAGAACCGGGTGTCAGGAGCGCCACCGCGGGATTCTAAATGAAGGGACGGTCAGACCCCCAGAGACTCCTGGATTGTGACCTTAACATTTAGCTAGAAAAGCGTTACTCTTTCAAGTTGGAGAAAATTTATTAAGGACCCATTTACAAAGCTCAGCCTATTCCCTGGTGACTCAGATAGTAAAGAATCTGCTTGCAATGCAAGAGACCAGGGTTCGATCCCTCGGTCGGGAAGATCCCCTGGAGAAGGACATGACATCCCACTCCAGTACCCCTGCCTGGAGAATCCCACGGACAGAGGAGTTGGGCGGGCTACAGCCCATGAGGTCGCAAGAGTCGGACACGACTGAGCGGCTGACACTTTCACTTTACGAAGCTTAATGACGGGATGTAGGCAGGACACAGGGATGAGACCGGCAGCCCTCCAGGTGCCTGCAGAGGCACTCGCATCTCCAGGCCTGGACATGCCAGTGGGGAAGGTTCTGGGAGCTAGAATGAGACCATCTCGAGGGGAGGGCCATCTCGACAGGAGCTGTCATCTCTGCTTGAGGGACACATTCAGACTGAGGTTACAAGACAGCAAGGGATCTTCGCACATAAGTCTGGGCTTCCCGGGATCCAGCACACAGTGACAGGCTTTGTTTACTCCCATCTCTGAAACCCGGCCAGGGAGTCGAGGAGGGTTACTCTTCAAATATGCTCACGACCCAGAATGTGGAGAAGTATCAACCACACCCTTATATTGAGCATTACTGGCTTTTAATCCCTGATAGCTCAGTTGGTAAAGAATCTGCTTGCAATGCAGGAAACCCCGGTTCTACTTCCTGGGTCGGGAAGACCCACTGGAGAAGGGATAGGTTACCCACCCCAGTATTCATGGGCTTCCCTTGTGGCTCAACTGGCAAAGAATCTGCCTGCAATGCAGGAGACCTGGGTTCGATCCGTGGGTTGGGAAGATCTGCTGGAGAAGGCATAGGCTACCCACTCCAGTATTCATGGGATTCCTTTGTGGCTCAACTGATAAAGAATTTGCCTGCAATGAAGGAGCCCTGGGTTTGATCCTTGGGTTGGGAAGATCCCCTGGAGAAGGGAAAGGCTATCCACCCCAGAATTCTGTGCAGTCCATGTGGTCACAAAGAGTCGGACATGACCAAGCAACTTTAATGTGCATTTAATGATAAAAGATGAAAAATAAGCTTGATATTCCAAGATGTATCATTAGACTTTCTATCTTTAAGATAAGCTGGCCAGCTAGCTGCTGACTGACCTCAAGCAGCGTGAGGGTCGCCAACAAGCGTGTAAGATTTGACACGGCACTTACAAGTCAGGAGCTTGAAGACACATATAAAAACTACCACTGCATCCAAACAAAAACCCGTTTAAGTCTTCTCAAGTATCTACAAAAATGAAGGCTGGGAAACTTCAGCATAATTCTACACGTAACCTCTGAGGAGACACGGGTTAAAATAAAAGACTCTGACTGAGAGCATTCATTCCAGCCACTGCTGGAGCGGGGCAGGAACGGAGGCCAGGCTGCAGCCAGACGCACAGGTCCATGGGCACGAGGGCGGAGGTCTCTGGGGGCTGGGAGAGGGCCCAGTCCACCCGTGGCTCCCACCCTGAGCCACCACAGTCAGAACAGAACCCCCAGGGGTCCGGCCATCTCTGCAGATCCTGAAGAAAACCCAGCCCGCCTCACCCGCACTTCCGAAGGGAAATCTACCCGCTTTCCAATTGTCCTGAGTGCTCAGTGTCCGACTCTTCGTCACCCCGTGGATGGTAGCCTGCCAAGCTCCTCTATCCAGGCAATGTTCCAGGCAAGAATTACTGTAGTGGGTTGCCATTTCCTGCTCCCAGGGATCTTCCTGACCCAGGGATGGAACCCAGGTCTTTTTCATCTCCTGTACTGGCAGGCAGATTCTTTAACTCTGTGCCACCAGAAAGAAAGAAGAAAGTGAAGTCGCACAGTTGTGTCCGACTCTTTGCGACGCCATGGACTGTAGCCTACCAGGCTCCTCTGTCCGTGGAATTTTCCAGGCAAGAATACTGGAGTGGGTTGCCATTTCCTTCTCCAGGGGATCATCCCCACCCAGGGACTGAACCCAGGTCTCCCGCAATGCAGGCAGACTTTTTACCATCTGAGCCACCAGGGAAGTCGCGTCTAACTGCTCCAGGGAAAGGCAAATGTAACGATCGACTTTACAGGAAGAAAACAGAGCCGAGCAGGGAGAGAAAGGGGCCCGTGTGCCGGGCGGGGAGGAGCCACCCGAGAGTCACACACACCTGAAGTTCTGCATGAACTGCCGGAACTTGTCCACCCTCCTGGCCAGTGGCACGATGACGTTGACCAGCGTGCTGGCCATGTTCAGCTGCTCCTTCTTCACCTTCATGATGGGGCCGAACGGCCGGAACAAGACCAGGCGTCTGAACTCGTGCTTGTGGTCCCCTCGGAACGTGAGCTCGTACAACGTGCCTTTATCCCTCTCTGTGCGGTAGATCCCTGTGAACAGACACGAGGGGAGAGCTCTGAGAACTAACTCAGCTGCCAAGTGGTGCGTATCGCTGGGAGCTAGCACGGGACGTTTCTGTTTACAATTCAGATTAAATCTCCACGTCTAATAATTATTAGAAAACTCAAAATGCTTCCACTCAAATCCCCAAAGAAATGAAAATACTGTCAATTTAAAAATCACAGTTAATGAAGACTCTAGAAAAACCACGACCAAAAAAAACGTGCAACGTTGGACAGAAAACTGCATTTATACTTATTCAGGGGTCTTAAAGGACTGTGAGGAAATATGCCAAATAAGATCAGCTGTGACGTTAGTCAGGGTTATGGTTTTTCTTTTCTGCTATTTATCTACATTTTCTGCCATATGATTAAACACTTTAATATTATGCTTACTAAGAAGTGTGATAAAAGTATCTCTTAAAAACAACAGCCGTTTCAGAAGAAGTGACCATAACGATCTATGCAGGGCACTGGGGCCATCACGTGGGTCACATGGCCCCGTGGAAGCTTCTGGAAGCACTGGAGTAGATGAAGCCCGTGGGGCCAGCTCAGGGGTAAGCACCCATCTTATGTAACTTCACCTGCAGAAGCAGCACAGCCAGCGAGGCAGGGCCAGCCTACTGGGGCCACAGTGGGCCCTCCGAGTACCGCTGTCACTCAAACTCCACCGTATCCCTCACTGGGGTGACCACAGGTCCCAACATCTCTGCTCAACCATGCGGAGATGAGTGAACCCTTTGTGAGTGAACCCTTCATCCCCTGGTGCCTCAATTCCACACCTCCTCAGGGTCACTGGGCTCATGGGTATTTTCCTACCATCAGAAAAAAAAAACAATCAAATCTGATGAAACACCAGACGGGCTTCCTCCTCTTCTCTGCGATTTACTGGATTTTCTCCTCGTCCTTCCTTCCCGTGTGTTGTGCTGTGCTTAGCCGTTCAGTCCTGTCTGACTCTTTATGACCCCACAGACTGTAGCCCGCCAGGCTCCTCTGTCCATGGGATGCTCCAGCCAAGAATGCTGGAGTGGGTTGCCATGCCCTCCTCCAGGGGATCTTCACGACCCAGGGATTGAACCCAGGTCTCCCGCACTGCAGTGGATTCTTTACCATCTGACCCATCAGGGAAGCCCAAGAATACTGGAGTGTGCAGCCGATCCCTTCTCCCAGGGAACTTCCCCACGCAGGACGTGAACCAGGGTCTCCTGCATTGCAGGCGGATTCTTCACCAGCTGAGCCACCAGGGAAGCTCTTCCCCTCCCATTCTTCTCTCTGAGTCCCTCTCTGGCTGGGACTCAGCTCCGGGCCGAGCATCTACAAGGCGAGAACGGGGAACGCAGGCATCCGCCGGGGGTCACCCGTCTCCAGGCCTCTCGCGACCCCTCCTCCTCTGTCCTCACCCCCCTTTTGTGGGGACTGCAGGTCTGCTGCACAGCGTCTCTGTTCTTTGTCTTCCACCGAGACTGCAGGCTGGCCTCTCTCATCTCCCTCTGGAGCCACAGAGAGGAGCCCGGGGCCGCGACTCATCCAGGTGCCCCCGGGGGCACAGGGACTCAGGAGCTGAGTGCAGGCTTCGAGGATGCACGGGGCAGGGCCCCCTCCTGAAGCCCCCGGGGCTCCTGGTGCAGCCTGGGGAGGCCGAGAGAAGGTCTGCAGAGCTCCCAGCCTCCCTGCAGGAACCACTCATGGGAGAAGGGAGACACTGCTCAGGAGGCTCGAAGGAGGTCTCTGAAAACACGAAGCGGTTCCCTGCAAAACCTGTTCATGCTCTCGGGCAACTGGTCCTCACAGAGCACACAGGTGCCTCCCTCTGCCGCAGCCTGGAGCCGTGGGAAGCCAAGCTCTCAGGGCTCAGCTGGCAAAGAATCCACCTGCAATGCAGGAGACCCTGGTTCACGTCCTGCGTGGGGAAGTTCCCCGGGAGAAGGGATCGGCTGCACACTCCAGTATTCTTGGGCTTCCCTGATGGGTCAGATGGTAAAGAATCCACTGCAATGCGGGAGACCTGGGTTCAATCCCTGGGTCGGGAGGAGGTGGGACTGAGTCAGGAAGGGGTCAGTGGACTAACTGCATCTCCACTGGGTGCAGACAGACCCCGTGATCCAGCAAGCCACCCCCGGGCAAGGCTGCTACAGAACTGAACCTGCAGATAACAAGGTTTCTCAAAACAGAGTCATCCTCTTTCTCCAAACCGGGGTCAGAATCATTAACCTTTAAAAATCTAAATCCACAGAAGGTACTGGTACAGGCTTCTTTCAGGAGGTAGGCATCTATTTATAAAGAACCAGAGAATGCAGCATTTCTTATCATTAATGATTCCTACAACCATGCCCTTGGGCAGCAGAGCCAGCACCTCCCCACCCCACCGCCACCTCAGGCCATGGGTGCCCCAGGCCGCGCTCACCCACAACTCCAGCTGTGCTCCTGGCACCACCCACATCTGTGCCTTGAAACAGCTACTACATTCACTCTTTAGCCTATTTCCACATACTCTAATTAAATTCATTCTGTCTTATAAGTCCGATTTTAGATCCCCTAATCCCGTCTATCTTAAATAATCCCTTAAAACTCTCTTGCAGCCTGGGTCCACCAAATCCCAGCCCTGGGTCTACCACACCCTGCAGAGGCACTCCCCCACCCCACTATACCCTAGTCCTCATGACAAAAGGACAGCACCTAACAAGCACACCCCCCACCTTCACCCACCCCCTGCCTCCTGGAAAGGCCTTCAGCGGTGGAACCGCCAAAGATCCTCTCTCAGAGGGAAAGGAGCTGAAGCTCTCTGGGGCAGGACCGGGTTTTCAGCCAATGAGCTGCGTGCACAGTGGCAAATGCAAAGCCTCGGCCGCACGAGGCCCTCACTAGTCCTATTTTATAGGATGGTATCGTTCTTAAACACTCTGCAAAATTACAGATCAAAATAAGGACCAGAGCTGGCTGAGAGCTCAGTCTAGCACCTTTTCCCTCTCTCCACCCACAGGAGCTGAGCTGACTTTGAGTTTGGTGTTTCCGCTCCCCGTGAAGGAGGGTGGGAGGGGCAGGCCCCAGGACTGCTGACAAGGTGGGGGCACCTCCAGGAGTCCAGGGTGCGGCTCCCAGGTCTGCGGCACACGCGTCTGCTCCTTCAGTAGGCGAGGGGCTCACCAGATGGGTGTGTGACCCCAACCGGTCTTCCCCTTGGGGCCTCAGAAGTCACAACGCCAACCACACGCCGCCCCCTCCTCCCCGCGCTCACTCAGTCTGAGTGGGCATGGCGGTAAGCAGTGCACTGTGGAGCCCAGAAACATCTCCACTTTCACCCCTGCCCTTCCTACTTGCTGCGTGAAGCCTAGACCCCCCAGCAGGATCCCTCCCGGCCTCTTGACACCCCTGGCCCATGTCCAGGTTCATCCTGCAAGTACCCTGGGCCCTGAGCTTCCCACAGCACCACCCTGCTTCTGCTCTGCCCTAGCTAAGAAAGCCCCCAGCTTCCCACGGCCCAAAGTCCCAGGACTACACAGAGCCAGGCCTCCAAACCCTCCCTCTCAGTGAAAGTCGCTCAGTCATGTCCGACTGTTTGCGAGCCCACGGACTATACAGTCCATGGAATTCTCCAGGCCAGACTACTGGAGTGGGCAGCCTTTCCCTTCTCCAGGGGATCTTCCCAACCCAAGGACTGAACCCAGGTCTCCCGCATTGCAGGTGGATTCTTTACCAGTTGAGCCACCAGGGAAGCCCAAGAATATACTGGAGTGGGTAGCCTATCCCTTCTCCAGAGAATCTTCCTGACCCAGGAATCGAACTGGGGTCTCCTGCATTGCAGGCAGATTCTTTACCAACTGAGCTACTAGGGAAGCCCTAAACACCCACCCCAAACTCCTCATGACTTGAGGGTAGGTCCTGCCCCACCTCATGTGAAATCGGATTTATATCCAGCACAGACAACCTCTCTTCCTCCTGGAGAAACTGGTGGGAATGTGAAGCTGTGAAGAGCCTGGCGGTTGCCCTCAGAGGTTAAACACAGAATTATATAATATGATAGAGCAATCCCACTTCTGGGTGTGTACCCAAAGGAGCTGAAAACAGAGGCCTGAGCAGGGGCTGGAACCCACATTTTCACAGCAGCCAAAACGGAGGCAACTCAAACCTCCACCAGCAGATGAATGGATGGATAAAGTGCGGTCCACACACACAGTGGAATACTACTCAGCCTTAAAAAGGAGTAACACTCAGAGACGTGCTGCAGCACGGAGGGGCCCGAGAACGTGCTAAGCGAAGTAGTCAGACAGAAAAGGACGACTGCTGTGTGACCCCACTCGCACGCTGTCTCCAGAGGAGCCAGAGGCAGAGGCAAGAAGCAGGCTGGCGGGCACCAGGGCCCGGGGCAGGGGGCGGGGGTCAGTGGTCACTGGGGGCAGGGTTTCAGTCTGATGTGATGAGAAAGTTCTGGCAGTGGGAGGGCATGGCGGTTACACACAGCGTGAGTGTACTTAATGCCAGTGAACAGTACACCTAGAAACGGGTAAGATGGGGACCTCCACTGGCAGTCCAGGGGTTAGGATTCTATACTCTCTGCCGAGGACATGGGTTCGATCCCTGGTCGAGGAACTAAGATCCCATAAGCCATGCAGTGCAGCCAAAAAAAAAAAAAAGGTTATAATTGAGGACAGGAGAAGGGGACGACAGAGAACGAGATGGTTGGATGGCATCACTGACTCAATGGACATGAGTTTGAGCAAACGCAGGGGATGGTGGAGGACAGAGGAGCCTGGTGGACTGCAGTCCATGGGGTTGCAAAGAGTCGGGCACGACTGGGCAGCTGAGCAACAACAAAACTGCTGTCCCGTGAAAAGGCCAGGCCCTTCCTCAAGACACAGGTCCCCAGTGCCCCCCCAACCCTCACCCGTCACCCTCCTAAACTGGACCCTCCCCCGCAGGAGGATTCCGAGACATCTCAATCCAAAGTCCTCTCTCTCTGTCTTGCTCTTCCAGCCCTCCACGAGGGCCTGAGAGCTTGAGGCCCTCTGTGTGGGGCTGCTCTCCTGACACATGACACGCGCGCCCGGGGACGGTCCAGTCCCCCGCCTCCTCCTACAGACGAGCAGACCGAGCCCCAGGGCAGCTGTCTCCTGCCTCGGGGACCCTTCCACACCCAGCGCCGCGCCCTCAGAGCAGGGGAAGAAGCAGAAGCAGGAACACTAGTGAGCAGAGGAACAACATCACGTCTGCGGTGAAAACCACGGACGGCAGCTCGATACCCTCAATAATCTTTACCTCCCCTCCACCTGCCCCAGAGCCCTAACCCTTTCTTTTACCCACAACTGTAACAGCTGTTAATTAACACTTACCTGAATTCAGAGCCTACCACACATTACAAGCAGTAAATTTTGAAGGAGGAGATTTTCACGAAAAGGAAAAAAAAAAAGCAACTTTCAGGACCTCCCTGGTGGTCCAGTAGTTCAGAATCCACCTGCCAATGCAGGAGACACGGGTCCAATCCCTGGTCTGGGAAGATCCCACGTGCTGTGGAGCAACGAAACCCAGGAGCCACAGTTACTGAAGACTGCGCACCCGCCCTCGACAAGGGAAGGCACGGCCTTGAGAAGCCCTCACGTCGCCATTCGAGAATGACCCCTGCTTGCTGCAATCAGAGAATGCCAGCGCTCAGCAGCAAAGACCCAGCACAGACATAAACTAATAACCAGGCTTCCCTGGTGGCTCAGTGGTAAAGAATCCACCTGCCAACGCAGGAGACATGGGTTTGATCCCTGGGTCAGGAAGATCCCCTGGAGAAGGAAATGGGCAACCAGTCTAGTGTTCTTGCCTGGGAAATCCCAAGGACAGAGGCGTCTGGTGGGCTACAGTCCACAGGGTCACAAAAGAGTTGGATACAACTTACCAATTCAACAACAAAATAAATGGATAAAAATTAAAAAATACATATTTCTGGGGAAAAAAAGAGTATTGTGGAAAGAAAATATGTTAACAAGCAGAAATGCTGACAGTGCTAAGTAATGACAGGCCGCCTCCTGACAGCAGGGGGGGAGGGGACAGTCGTATGTTGTTATTATTTTTTAATTTATCGGAAATGTCTGGGATAATACAAAGAAAAAAAAACCCTCTACCCTGTAACCTGCCTGTGAACACACCCCTATAGAAGCATATCCTCCTTAGCCTGTTCAGAAGAAGAAGCTGACACTCCTGCGTAGGATTTTACTCCACAATGTAACTGCTGACTCTTGCATTGCTGCCGCTATGCCGAGAAGTCCGCTGAGGTGGGACGTCTCACTCCCGGGCACACGGGGCGACAAGACATCACCACGGTGCCCTCTGCCATCAGCTCTATTTTCTAAGGGGAAGCAGCAGATGTTTAATATTTGTGAAAGACTGCAGCCAAGTCCCCAAGTGCTCAGAACCTACAATGTACAGAATTCTCCCCATAAAAAGAGTAAAAAGGCTTCCCGCTTGCCTCCTACGCCAGGTTACAGGGGCCCCTGCAGACACCTCTTTTCTCCTGCATCTCAGCACATCAGCTCACAGCCGGTTCCGGGTACGTCCTGACTCAGGTTCATCGCTGTTAACACTACACATTTCTCATGTGATGATACATGGCTGCACTGAGGTCCTTGCTGAAATAATTCACAGGTCATCTTTTTACTCCTATTCACTGCATTTGTTCATGCCATACATCCGTGCCGACAAACTCAACACCTGGTTCTTAATCTATCAGGAATCTCTGAAAACCTCACTTATTGGGGGCTCCTCCCAACTTCATCACCAGTACTAACAGTTGATTTTTTTTTCAGAGCCATATTTTCCCCACAAAACTATGTATCAGCTCCATGAAGGAGACTGGGTATCTGATAGTAAAGTGGGAAGCAAAGGCATGTTAGGGCTTTCCAGGTGGTGCTAGCGGTGAAGAACCCGCCTGCCAATACAGAAGACACAGGAGACGCGGGTTGGATCCCTGGGTGGGGAAGGTCCCCTGGAGGAGGGCATGGCAGCCCACTCCAGTGTTCTTGCCTGGAGAATCCTATGGACAGAGGAACCTGGAGGGCAATGTCATGGGGTCACAGAGTCGGACATGACTTAGTGACTTAGCGCACACACACACACACACAAACAGAGGCACGTTATGATCCCAGTGCAGCAGGGCGCTGGGCTCACCAGGGGGACCGCCAGCCACACACCATTCACAGTCACCTGACATGGTTGTTTTTATCCTTATTGATTTTCCCTATGGCTATCATTCACCACGGATTGTGTTCTCCATCAGAGATATGAAGAGGCACATGATAAAAAATGGCCGCGCTCAGAATTCACCTTCTAGAGAGGAAGGCGAACAGACACACACGGCACGCTAAGCACCTAAGCGTTCCCCGCGGTGCAGGGAGCAGAAAGGAGGGACCGTCCACCTGCGAAGGGTGTGGACAGGCTGACAGACGGCATTCCAGCGGGACTGGAGACCGAGTGGGCGGGTGCCAGGACTGCAAAATCAGAACACTCCACGGAAAGACAGATACTGCACAAACAAAACCAGCTTGTCGTGTGTGGCAAAGCTGAGGTGGTTCAGCCAGGCTGGGGTACAGGCGGGGTGGGAGGCGAAGCTGGGCAGGCCGGTGGGGCAGAGCCCTTGGGCCGCCAGGTCAGTACCAGGGCAGACTCGCCCGGAGCGTCAGGGAGAGGCCAGATCCGCTCTGTGCCCTGGCGTGACAGCAGCGGGTGTTTGTTCAGGACGAGGGGTGAGGCGGGAAGCAGGAAAGAACCCGTGACTCAGCAGGAAACTGAGACAGCGGGAGAGCGGTGGAAAGGGGTGGAGAGACCCCCGTTAGAGGTGGGAGGGCGGGCGCGGCGCAGTGGGAGGCGGGGAGGCTGCAGGCCAGGGGAGGGCTGTGAGTTATGCTCGGAGATAATGACTTGAAGAGCCACGTGGGCAGGTCTGAAGCTCAGCAGAGGGGCCTTTTTTCAGAGGAAGCCCCCCACCGCCTTTGACTGGAGCTGCAGGAAATGTAGCGAATGGGAAGAGGAGCCCCGGATGCGGGCCTGGCACGTTCCCACCAGCAGGCAGCAGGTGCTGGCGGCCAGCACGGTGGCGGCAGGCGCAGAGACAGGGGAGGGCGGCTCAGCCCGGCATCCGGCTCAACGTCGAGCAAGACGAGGACAGCGTTGCCCCCCGGGGCGGCCAGCAGTCCCCCCGTGACCGCCGCCACGAGGCTCCAGGAGCAGCAGGCGCAGCGGGTGAGATCGAGGGGCAGGGGTGAGCTGGGCGAGGAAGCATCTTTCTTCTGTTTCCCTGACGTGGTCAAGTTCATTCCTGCGCGGGGACCCCTGCCCTTCCCTTCCCCTCCGCCTGGGATCCTGCCCCAGGCCGGCTCCGCTGGGTCTTGCCCGCCTTTCAGATCGTCACCCAAGTGGACCTCCGCCAAGAGGCATCCCGCGCCCCCGGGTCCCCTCGAACACGCTCCCCACCCTAGCGCTGTCCCGGCCTGGGACCTGCCCTCCCACCTGCTCAGTCCTGTGCACCGCGCCCCGCACCACCCCCACCCACAGCAGTCAAGCCCCGAGGGACCCAGAGATCGGTTTCTGGGGTACAGGGTGCAGACGGGGGGGGGGGTCGTTCCTCCAGGGTAAGGAGGGGCGGCCCCAGCAGAGCAGCAGTCAGAGGGAGTTAAGGGAGTTGACAGTGCTTTCTCTTCTTAAAAATAGAAGAGCCCACGGTGTGCTGAGAGGCAGATGGGAGCAAACAGGGACGGAATGAGGCTTGCGGGGGGTGAAGTCCACCCCAGGGAAGGGCCACACCTCTGACCACACCCAGCACAGCGCGGGAGGGGGCCAGCGGGTGGACTGCGAGGGGGCGAGGAGGAGGAGATGTGTATAAGAGACAGGTGTCCGACTCTTCGTCACCCCGTGGATGGTAGCCTGCCAAGCTCCTCTATCCAGGCAATGTTCCAGGCAAGAATTACTGTAGTGGGTTGCCATTTCCTGCTCCCAGGGATCTTCCTGACCCAGGGATGGAACCCAGGTCTTTTTCATCTCCTGTACTGGCAGGCAGATTCTTTAACTCTGTGCCACCAGAAAGAAAGAAGAAAGTGAAGTCGCACAGTTGTGTCCGACTCTTTGCGACGCCATGGACTGTAGCCTACCAGGCTCCTCTGTCCGTGGAATTTTCCAGGCAAGAATACTGGAGTGGGTTGCCATTTCCTTCTCCAGGGGATCATCCCCACCCAGGGACTGAACCCAGGTCTCCCGCAATGCAGGCAGACTTTTTACCATCTGAGCCACACACTCGCTGGGGTCTGGCCTGGGCCCGGGTGGGTGGGGTGGGGTAGAAGGAAAGGCAGGGTCGGGGGGGCGAGAAATGGGCCCAAGAGAGGAACCACAGCTCAGGGGCCAAGGTCAGACGTGACCACAGAGTCCCAAGAACTGGCTCCTGAGGCCGTGGAGGCTTCATGGAGGAGCAGGCTCTCGGGGGGACCGGCTGCCCTGGAGTTGGGCCTCCCCCACCTCCCTGCAGCTCCCGCCCTCACAAGGCAGGACCGACTCCAAGCCCACGGCCTCCTCTCCGGGGATGGGTCTCGGCGGGCCCCCCTCTCTCCTCTAAGGAACCGACATGGAAGCCGCACAGGCGATGCCGCCTGGACTGAGCAGAGTGGTCCCAGGTTCTGGAGCAAACCCTGGGGGTGGGACTCTTCTCCCCTTATCACACTTCCCACCAGCTGCTGGCTGCCTCTCTGAGCATGTGAACACTAAGTCCAGGCTATGGGAACACAAGCAACTCAAGACACAGCAGCAGCAACGCACAGGGGTTAAGGGTCAGAGAGCAGGGGCTGTGTGAGTCCACCCGTGTCTCTGGTGACCGTGAGTCATGTGTCCACAACTGCGCGTCCACCCCACCCACATGGAGAGGCCGTGCGGCCCAAACAGCTGCACCAAGTTTACAGGTATCATCACATTTCTAAGGAAGTTTCTACAGGACCTGCTGTTCACCGCATCCTCTTACAGAGGGCAGAACAGAGGCCTACCCAGGAATTGATTAACTTGTCCCAGGTCATGAACGATGCATTCAGGGGGTGACGGCAGGATGGCTGTGAATCTAAGAGCTGGCCATGGCCAAGCTCTTAAAGGCCAGTTAATCTCAATGTCAAAAGTGAAACTCGCTCAGTCGTGTCTGACTCTTTGCGACCCCATGCACTATACAGTCCACAAAATTCTCCAAGCCAGAATACTGGAGTGGGTGGCCTTTCCCTTCTCCAGGGTATCTTCCCAACCCAGGGACTGAACCCAGGTCTCCCGCATTGTGGGCAGATTCTTTACCAGCTGAGCCACAAGGGAAGCCCAAGAATACTGGAGTGGGTAGCCTATCCCTTCTCCAGGGGATCTTCCCAATCCAGGAATCAAACCAGGGTCTCCTGCTTTGCAGATGAATTCTTCACCAACTGAGCTATAAGGGAAGCTAACACCAAAAGGATGATTATAACTCTTCCTTCTCTTCTGTCCTTCCTTTCTCTTTGAGATTGACTTTTGAGAAGAGAAAAGCATCCACAAAGATTCTTCAGAAAGCTAATCGCCTGTACACAATACATTAGAGAAGTGAGTCTTAAAACTCACTTCTGGGATTTAGGTTCAAGATGGCGCAGTAGAAGGATGTGAGCTCATCTTCTCCAGCAAGAGCCCCAAAATCACAGCTAGCTGTGGAACAACCGCTGACAGGGGGACGCTGGAACCCATCAAAAAAAGACACCCCACGCCCAAAGACAGGAGAAGCTGCAACAAGATGGGGAGGGGGCGGTGCAGTCACGATATAATCAAATCCCACGCCTCCCGCTGGCTGACCCACACACTGGAGAACAACAGTACCAAAGCAGGTCTCCCACTGGTGTGTGGCTGAGCCCCACGTCAGGCTTCCCAGCCTGGGGACCAAGAATCTCCACGGAACCTGACTTTGAAGGCCAAGGTGACTGGACTGCAGAACTTCTACAAGACTGGGGGAAGCAGAGAATTCACTCTTGGAAGGCACCAGCAAAATCCTGCATGCACCAGGACCCAGGGTAAGGGAGCAGTGACCCCACAGGAGATTGAACCAGACTTACCTGCTCGTGCTGGAGGGTCTCCTATAGAGGCATGGGTGGGCAGTGGCCTGCCAAGCGGACAGGGTGCTGGCAGCAGCGGTCCTGGGAGGTGCCCTTTGGTGTGAGCTCTCTGGGAGCTCACCATTTCTTACCAGAGAGCCTGCAGATTCCAGCGCTGGGTCCCCGCAGGCAACTAACAGGGAGAGGGCACAACCTTATCCGTCGGCAACCCGGGTCAAGTGTTACTCGGCGTGGCCCTGCCCACCCAAGCAAGACCCAGTTTCCCCGCCACCACTGCTCCCATCAGGAAGCTTATGCAAGCCCCTTGGGTTCCTCCACCAGAGGGCAGACAGAAGACGCAAGAACTACAAGCCCACAGCTGCCAGAACCAAACCCACATCCGAGCCAGTTAATCGTAATGAAAAGGCAGAGGGTTATGTCCCAGATGAAGGAGCAAGACAAAAACCCCAGAAAAACAACTAAATGAAGTGGAGATAGACAAACTTCCAGGAAAAGAATTCAGAATAATAAGAATGAAGATGGTCCAGGATCTCAGGAAAAAAAATAGAGAAGATGCAAGAAATGTTTGCCAAAGACCTAGAAGAACTAAAGAACAGACAAACAAAGATGAATAAACAGCAGAATAACTGAGGCAGAAGAATGGATAAATGACCCAGAGGACAGAATGGTGGAAATCACTGCTGCAAAACAGAATCTAGGAAAAAGAAGGAAAAAAAAAAAAAAAAAAACAAAGACAGCCTAGGAGCCCTCTGAGAGAATATTAAATGCACAAGCATTCACATTATAGGGGTCCCAGAAGGAGAAAAGAGAGAGGACCTGAGAAAATATCTGAAGAGATAATAGCTGAAAACCTCCCTAATATGGGAAAGGAAACATTCAACCAAGTCCAGGAAGCACAGAGTCCCAGGCAGGATAAACCCAAGGAGTAACACACAAAGACACACAGTCATCAAAATGATGAAAATTAAAGTGATAAAATATTAAAAGGAACAAGGGGAAAATGACGAATAACATACAAGGGAACTCCCATCGGGCTATCAGCTGACTTCTCAACAGAATCTCTACAAGCCAGAAGGGAACGGCAGGACATATTTAAAGTGACAAAAGGGAGGAAACTACAACCAAGAACACTCTACCCAGGAAGACTCTGGTTCAGATTTGATGGAGAAATCAAAAGCTTTCCAGACCAACAAAATTTAAGAGAATTCAGCACCTCCAAACCAGCTTCATAACAAATGCTAAAGGAACTTCTTTAGGCAGGAAACCACAAGAGAAGGAAAACACCTACAAAAAATAAACACAAAACAATTAAGAAAATGCTAATAGGATCACACATATTGATAATTACCTTAAATGTAAATGGATTAAATGCACCGACCAAATAGTAATAGGCTAGGGGGATGAAACACGCTCAGGTATGCACCTCCACTAACCGTATCACTCTACTCAACCCCCCAAATTGTGTGCAATTATTTTATATTGTTCGATTAATCATGTTTCCACTGCGACTTGGTATTTTGTTGCAGTGTGTTTTGTCTCGCTATTGATTGTTAAAACTGATAAACATCTTTTACTATTTTGATTATGTAACAATTATTCATTTTAATACCATTGCATAATGATTGGTCAACAGAAAATTAGAGAATCCTGTATACTAAACTACTAATTTTAATAGAAAAAACTAGAATCACTTTTCAAAAACCACATGCACACTAGAATTATCTTGGAATTTTTTGAAATATACAAATGCCTAGGTATTGCTTTTTTCTTCAAATCTCTAGATGTGATTCTAGAGGGCAACCATGTATAAAAGCAACAGGACCTTATGATGCCCTTTAACTTTTATCTGGTTTCACTTCTTCTATTTCATAATCAGTGTTTCCACTGTATTGTTTATGTTTTCTAATTGCTCCATCTCTTTTTTCATCCTTTCTCAAGTCTTTATCAAGTGTAGCAGAAAAGCTTTTGTGTGAGTGTGTGAATATATATATATATGCTGCTGCTGCTAAGTCGCTTCAGTCGTGTCCGACTCTGTGCGACCCCATAGACGGCAGCCCAACAGGCTCCCCCGTCCCTGGGATTCTCCAGGCAAGAACACTGGAGTGGGTTGCCATTTCCTTCTCCATTGTGTGAAAGCGAAAAGTGAAAGCGAAGTCGCTCACTCGCGACCGACTCCTAGCGACCCCATGGACTGCAGCCTACCAGGCTCCTCCATCCATGGGATTTTCTAGGCAAGAGTACTGGAGTGGCTTGCTATTGCCTTCTCCGATATATATATATATATATATATAAAAGAAAACTTGAATTTTTGCTTAGCTAAAAGTCCATGACGCTTTGGTTCCAACTCTTTGACTAAGTATGAATAGAATGCTAGATTTCTAATTTATATTTACTCAAAACTTTGATATAGTTTCATTTATTCTGGCATTTAGTATTACTGTTAAAAGTCTGGAAAGCTTATTATTTTACTGATTTTTAAAAAAGAAATTTGAATGAGACTTGAAACTTCTAATCTAATTCTGAGAATATAAAGAAATACTATGCTGCAAAAAAAAAAAAGAAAGAAATTTAACACGTGATACAGTATCATTAACTAAAGCACAGATTCTGTTCAGTTTTCTTATGTGCGTGTTCATTATTTTCATATTTTATTCAAGACTCTACACTGTATTTAGTTGCATTGAGCAGCTTCAGCTACATATAATAAATTCTTATAAATTCTCTTTCATTTTTACTCTGTTACAAATATTTCCTAATATTCCTTGTTACGGATTCTTTGATACGCCCATCATTTAAAAGTAGACACTTAATTTCCAAATACATGGGATTTTAAAGTATCTTTGCTATGAATTTCTCATTTAAATTCTTCTCTGCAATCACCCTCTGTGTTTTTTCAGTCTTCCAACTTTACTGAGGCTTTCAAAGGCTAAGTCAAAGATCTCTCTTGGTAAATGTCATACTGCATTTGAAAATATGTGGGTTATTTTCAAATATCTTTTGATATTGATTCCTAACATAATTCCACAGTGGCAGGAGAACAGATTCTGTATGATTTCAATACCTTTAGACCATGAAATGTTTGTACCTTGTTTTATGTCCCCTGGATATATTCCATATATCCCTATATATATATATATTCCCACCTTGGTTTATAGTCTATAGCAATTTGAATAGAATTTATATCCTGCTGTTGTGTGAAAATTGTATACATCTTAATTATGTTGAATTGGTTCATAGTGATTTTCAGATCTACTATTATCTTTCTGCTTCCCTGTCTATTCATTCTATTAATTTTTGAGAGTTTGATTGAAACCCCAACTAAAAATCTACTTTAAAAATCGTTATATGTAGTGTAACTATATGTAACTTCGTTCTGCATTTTCCAAATGTTCTGTAAATTTTATCATACTTTTGTAATTTGAAAAAGAAAAAAACCTCAAGTTTGAAGACTAAGGTAACATATTATAGACTGACTCCCTGATAGCAGTTTCCTCATCTTTAAGAAATGTGTCCACGCTTAGGTGCTCAGTTGTGCCTGACACCCTGTGACCCTTTGGACAGCAGCTTGCCTTCTCCTCTATCTGCGGGATTTTTCAGACAAGAATCCTGGTGAGGGCTGCCATTTTCCTCCTCCAGGGATCTTCCTGACCCAGGAAGTGAACCCAGGTCTCCTGCACTGAGGGCGGATCCTTTACCTGCTGAGCCATCAGGGAGGTCTTTTAAGAAACAGGATCAACAACAGTACCTATTTCTTTGTAGGGCTGCTGTGAACACTAAATAAATTAACACATACAAATATGCCTGGTACCCAGGAAGCACTCAGTGATGCCAGCAACAGTAATTATGGTAACAGTATAATCACTCTTATTCCTATGACATCATTACTCATTACTATGACATCGTCCCACTTTACTCCATTAGTCTTCGCGTCACCGCTCTTGGTCATAGGGGTCAGGGGCCTGGGCAAGCCCTCTTCTTGCCGTGCGATATACACTGACCTCAAATATGCTTGCAAACTGGACCCAATCACTCATTTTTTAAAGTCACTGTGGACCCAGAGACCAGGATTCTTTTTTAATTTTTTTTAACTGAAGTATAGTTGATTTACAATGTGTTAATTTCAGGTGTACAGCAAAGTGATTCCATTTTATATATATGCATAAATTTTATATATTACTCTCTCTATATATATATTTCAGATTGTTTTCCCTTATAGGTTATTACAAAATGCTGGGTATAGTTCCTTATGCTATACAGTAGGTCCTTGTTGGTTATCTGTTTTATACACCGTAGTGTGTATGTGTTAATTTCCAATTCCTAATTTATCCCTTCCCCTCCTTTCCCCTTGGTAACCATAAGTTCATTTTCTACGTCTGTGGGTTCATTTCCCTTTTCTATATAAGTTCTTTTGTACCATTTTTTAAAGATTCAGTGTATAAGTGATATCATATGATATCTGTCTTTGTCCAGCTCACTTCATTTAGTACGATAATCTCTAGGTCTAACCATGCTGCTGCCAATGGCATTATTTCATTCTTTTTTATGGCTGAGTAATATCCCATTATACGTGCACCACGTCTTCTTTACGCACTCCTCTGCGGGTGCATAAGGTTGCCTCCACGTCCTGGCTTTTGGAAACAGCGCTGCTATGAACATAGGGGTGCGTGTATCTTTTCGAATTATGGTTTCCTAGGAGTGGGATTGCTGGATCATATGGTAGCCCTATTTTTAGCTTTCAAGGACATTACATATTGCTCTCCATAGTGGCTGCACCAATTTACATTCCCAGCAACAGTATAGGAGAGTCCCCTTTTCTCCACACCCTCTCCAGCGCTTATTTTTTGTAGACATTGTGATCATGGACACTCTGACCAGTGTGAGGTGATACCTTGTTGTAGTTTTGATTTGCACTTCCCTAATAATTATCAATGCTGAGCATCTGTTCATGTGCCTTTTGGTCATCTTATATGATAACCTTGATATTCTGCTAAAAAGTCTGGTGATATATAAATTAACATATATAATTATTTGAATCAAGATAATTTTTTAGCAGTATTTCAATAGGATTTTTTTTAGCTATTGCTTGAAAAAAAAACCATTTCTAATATCAACTGGAATTTTCAAATAACTAACCTGTATTTACTGGATACTATGCCTGTTTATCTGACTACATCCCCCATACTCTTTAGCACAACCCTGTGTCATGGCACACCTACACCACCAATCATCAGTAACACAATTAACAGCCTCCTACCCGCTACAGACAGGCCCAGGCCTCGCGCTGTCCTGACAGCCGCTGTGCTGGGCGGCACCTATGCCAGGGACCCCCTTCCTAACCCTGGCTTCACCACTCACTTCGTAGCACCTTAAGCTATTTCATGATCCTGAGTTTTAAAAATCGAATCACAATGTGCAAAGCATCCGCCTCAAGTGCTTCAAGGCAAGCCTGCAGTTGACCTCCTATATGGGTTTATTTTATTCGGCTGACTCCTCTGATTAGCCCATGATAAGAACCAATTTTAACTTCACAGAGAGACTATAACATCGAACCACTGAACACCCAGGGGAAATACGCATATTTACACAGGGCTTCCTCACGACAGACAAGCCACAGCAAGCTGAAGGGTAAAAGAATCAAGAGGGCCGGCACACAAGCCACCGCTCTCTACCAAAACAGAGACTGATTGGCCTGTATTTGCTTTTGCTGGTAGAAACTGGTAAGCAGGTTCCTGGGCACCCCCATCAGACCTATTAAATTGTGGAATGACTGGTTTACCTGAAATGGCCGGTTTACAAACGTTAGACAGTAAAATCAGAACTACCTTGGAGTCGATGGAGCTCTGCTGGGACGGGGCTGTGTTCGGAGACCCCAGGGCAGTGCTGGGCCTGTGACCCCTGCTACTTCCAGGGTCACAGAAAGAGACAGGAACTGCGACCACAGCAGCTTGGAAAACCTACGCGGAAAGCTCTCTCTAGATCCCAATGCTCTTTTCTCTTCGAACCTCTTCTTCATTATGTGATAAAGTCTGGCACTATGGCCCGAACTTGGGCAGCATCTTAAATAAATCTGAATAATGAATCATCTCTGGCGAACACTCCAGGGCCACAGGCGCAGAAGGCTAGTGAGTGATGGGTTATGCATCTGAGAGCCGTCAATCCCGTGGCTCCTTTTCCCCATGATCCCCTAACATGCACCTTCCATCACGGTAACAGACTGGAGCTGTGAAGACGGATGACACCCGGGGCTGCCCGGAGCACACGTGTGGCGAGAAGCCCCTGGCGATGCCAGGAGATGGGGGGACACTGCCCAAGAGGCAAGTGCCTGGGGGACGTGGAGAAGGGAGGACGAGTCCATGCACAGAACTGGATGGTCCTAGCGCCGGGCGGGGGCCTCCCATGCCTGGGACTCTCACCAAGGTTGGGCTAGTTGCCACCACACAGCGGGTTGGTTTTATTTGGATCCTGGTTTGTAGATTTTCTTTTTATTTTCTGAATAATCTCAAGAGCTAAACTATAACAGTTTTAAACTTAAAAAAAAAAAGTATGTTCTCATCACCATAATGTTTTGAAGGAAAACCCGTTGAGATCAGCTTTTGGGGGGAAGAATACATCCTGAGATACACTTTCCTCCCCATCCTTAGAGATAGACACGGACATGCGTCAGCTGGATCGCAGTAAGGAGGTGAAGGCGCTTTTCCTCTGAGGTGAGGCGCACAGAAGAAACAACTCAGCGCAGATTGTTAAGAACCGCGAGGCCTGTCACAGCAGGAACATCCCGTCCAACAGAACAACCCACTCAGGAAGCCGAGCTACGGTTGGTCACTCCGCAAGGTGGCGCATTCTAAGGGACACCTGAGATCAGCGGTCCCCAACCCTTTTGGCACCAGGGACCGATCTCCGGGAAGACAGCTTGTTCACAGACGGGGGAGATGCTTTCAAGATGATTCAAGCACGTCATATTTATTATGCACTTTATTCCTATTATTATCAGTTCCATCCACCTCAAATCATCAGGCTTTAGATACCAGAGATCGTCTTAGATGACAGAGCCAGGGAACACGCCCACAGAGACACCAGCCCAGGACGCAGAGAGACTGCATTTAACTCCATTCAAGCACTGACTTGCTCTGTGACGTGGCAAAGTCAGTTCTCAAAGCTTCGGTTTCTCCAACCGCACAGGACACACGCCAAACAGCAGGTGACTCACTGTGCTTTGTGAAGTCGCAATAAACCTGGAGAAACACACTGTGACCCCAGGGTCACAAGCCATTAGATAATTCCTAGCAGCAACCTCCCTCAGTAGGAGACTGACCTACTTCAACCATAAAAGCAATTCCACCGATACCAACACAAAGAAGTCTCTTAGGATATGCGGTTTTCACGGGATGGCTGCTGTGAGTGTGAGCCGTGTCTGACTCTGAGACTCTCTGGACTGTAGCCCACCAGGTTCCTCTGTCCATGAGATTTACCAGGCAAGAATACTGGAGTGAGTTTCCATTTCCTTCTCCAAGGAATCGTCCCGAATCAGGGATCAAAACCACATCTCTCATGTCTCCTGAATTGGCAGGCGAATTCTTTACTACTGAGCCACCTGGAAAAGTTTTCAGATGATAGTTTAATATAAAACTTTTTCAACTTAGAGAATTTAAAAGAAAAACAATACTACTTAACCTATTTAGGGCTTCCCTGGTGGCTCAGATGGTAAAGAATCTGCCAGCAATGCAGGAGACCAGGGTTTGATCCCTGGGTGGGGAAGAGCCCCTGGAGAAGGGAAGAGCAACCCACGCCAGTATTCATGCCAGAAGAATTCCATGGACAGAGGAGCCTGGAGGGCTATAGCCTATAGGGTCACAAAGAGTCAGACACGACTGAGCAACTAACACACACACCCCCTAAATATTTTTTCTCACGTATGTCACGA
Organism: Cephalophus harveyi; assembly: GCA_006410635.1. Lineage (NCBI taxonomy): Eukaryota > Metazoa > Chordata > Mammalia > Artiodactyla > Bovidae > Cephalophus > Cephalophus harveyi. The sequence goes on from SJYT01049442.1 coordinate 398,585, forward strand.
CCCCCAAATTACTTGACAAGGTCCCCATCAAGGGAGGGCCTGTCCCCTGGAATGACAGTGGGCCTGTGTCCTCCCCAAGGGAGGACGGCAGAGTGATGCAGCGGCCACTTGGCTTGCTGGAACGTTAGCTCGTGGAGCCCAGATTGTCACGTAAGAGGTTGACTGCCCCGAGGTGGCCAGGCCCAAGGGCCGCCCTGGTGCTCACACCACCGCAGCCCGCTGCCAGATCTGCAAGGGAAGCTGCATTCGGGTGCCTGTCCTCCCAGGGTGAGTCCCCTCAGCCTTCCTGCCTTCCCAGACATGACCGCAGGCAAGCTAAGACAGGGACAACTGTCCCCACGGAGTCCTTCCTGAACTGTGGACCCACAGAGCCTGTTAGCATGTGAAGGTGGGGATCAAAAGCCACTAGATTCTAGGACCGTTTGCAATGGAGCGAGAGCAAGGAGTATGGGCCTGTAAACACCAAAACACGCCACGCTGGTGCCACGAGCAGACCCAAGCGCTGCCAGCCACTGTGTCTCAGTTACTGACGTCGCCCTATGATGCTCGGGACATCAAAATCACACAAATAAAGATACCTTGGGCAAGAACCCAGTGGCAGCTGGTCTTAAGCTCATCTCTTGGTGAACTCTCCAAAAGAAAATGTACCTTGGTTATGTATGTTATGTAAACTGTTACGCTGTTACCTTGGGAGACAAACTCTAACATATCTTAATTACCTTAAGTCTCAATGGCCTAAATATATCAATTTTAAAAAGGAGATTGGTAGATTGGATTAAAGAAAACACACAAGTACAGCTGTCTACAAGAAACTCACTTCAGATTTGATAAAATGACACACATAAACTGGAAGGAAAAGGATGAAGAAAGACATATCGTGCAGCCATTAGCGAAACAAGAGGGGCCGGGGAAGATAAAGTAGGGGGACTTTTCTTGGTGAGAAACTCCAGTGGTTCGACTTTTTCCAGTGGCTGAGAATCTGCCTGGCAATGCAGGGGATGTGAGTTCAATCCCTGGTCAGGGAACTAAGACACCACACACACCATGGAGCAACTAAGCCTGCATGTTCCAATTACTGAATCCCACGCTGTAACCAGAGAGTCCATGTGCCTCAGTGAAAGATCCGACATGACACAGTGAAGATCCTGCGTGTTGCAACCAAGACCCAACACAGCCTAATTAATTAATTAAAGAGATAAGACAGACTTGAGAACAAAGAAACTTCCTAGAGACAAAGAAGGACATTATCAAATAATAAAGGCATCATTCCATCAGGAAGACGTAATGACCCTAAATGCACATGCACCAAAGAACAGAGCCGCAAAACACGCAGAGCAAACACCAGGAAAGCCGAAAACGGAAACCGAGAATGCCACAATTATGGTTGGAGACTTTGGTCCCCTCGTCAGCAACTTACTGAACTACTAGACACCAATCAGAAAGGATACGGAAGAAGTGAACAGAGTCAACCAACAGGATCTGACCAATATGTGCAGAACACTCCACCCAACACAAGCATGACATCCATTTTTGAAGCCCATGGAACTTTCAACAAGATAGACTATATCTTGGGCCATAAACAAACCAACAGTCTGAAAAGAAGTGAAATTATATAGGGTGTGTTCTCTGATCATAATGAATTCAAAGGAGAAACGAGTAACAGAAAGACAAGGAAATCTCTAAACACTCAGAAATCAAACAACACACTTCTAAGTAATCCATGGGCTAAAGAGGGCATCTCAGAGAGAGTAAAACAAAATACAGTCAATTAAATAGCTAAATGTTATAGGACATCTACCGAGAATAATTATTTTGAAATTGATTTTCAGTCTTGTGTTTCTGAGAGCATTACGCAGGCCTGTTACCTGTTAAGCTGCCCCTAATTCAAACTGAAAGTATGTGTAAGGGCCTGGCACGCTGCAGGGGCCCGTAAATACCTGCGGAGTGACTCGGTACTTGGCTTTCTCTCCGTGGACGGAGAGGCAGGGCGCCGGAGCCGGGGCACCCGGGTTCAAGCACCAGCCGTGTAATTCTGGGCAGATGACTGCAGCTTTCTTTGCCCATGTCCTCGCTTGCAAATACGCATGACTGCAGTAAAGACTGTCTCCCAGGGTCCTCGTGAGGACTGAAGTACATATATAGCACTTAACACACAAAGCCCTTGAAGCTCTCAGTGAGTGTGAGCCAGAATATTATTGGGGGAGAAGGAAAGGAAGAAGAATGACTTCAGTTCCCCCCAGATGAAGGTCACGTGCTGTGACCTTCATAGCGAAGGTCAAGAACATTTCATAATATTTTACCTGGAGAATCAAAACTTCCAGAGACCCGCTCCCGGACAGGCACGGCCTTGAGAACCGCCTGTGAGGCTGTCTCAGCTCTAGGGCTGGCGTCTCCGTCAGGGCAGCGGCTCACGTCTGCACCTGCACACTGGGATCCCCCAGGGGCTGCCCCGGGCCTGGCCGCCGAGATCCTGACCCAATGAGTGCGGCCGGGACGCCCCGAGAGATCGCATGGTGCAGCGGAGGCCAGGAAGCATGCCTTAGAGACTGCAGTCCCAACGCTTCCACCCACAGGGGCTCCCACTCCCCGCAAGACCATCGCCGAAGCCCAGCACCGTGCTGCAGAGTGGATCTAGCAGGCGAGGGAAGACCTTTTCCACCGTGAAGCACTCTGACGCCTCACTCTGAACGGTACCAGGAAAGGAGCACTCTGGCTGCAGGGGCCTGGTGTGACGGAGGTTCCATCCTTCAGAGGCCTGCCATGAGGGTGAACGCCTGTGAACAAGCCCGAGACCAAAGGAGCCTCCCACCCTCAGCGCCTGTCGTCCTTAAAAGGGCCGTGCAGGGCGCTGTGTACCAGTAAGGGTCTCGAGATGCCCCGTTTTCCCCATTTGATAAAATCCACTTTAGGGGACCTTCCCTGGCAGTCCAGTGGCTAAGACTTCACCTTTCAATGCAGGGGTTGTGGGTTCAATCCCTGGTCAGGCAGCTAAGATCCCACATGCACCATGGCCTCCCCCCAAAAAAATCCAAAACATAAACAACAGAAACAATGCTGCAACAAATTTGATAAAGATTTTCAAAACAGTCCACATAAAAAAAATCCTTAAAAAATTAAAGTCTACTTTGGGTTGTCAGCGTGCGAATGGTGGACCTTTCTGTGAGAAGAAATGGAGGGGGAACCCTGGGGGCAGGAGGACACGCTGAATGTCAGGAGATGGCTCATCCGACGTGTCTGCAACGTGCAGTCCTTGTGAACACCCACCCTGCAGGGTGATGGTCTTGTGAATGACACCACTGTGGGGTGCAGACCGTCACGGGGAGAGCCCGGGGGTCAAGGTGGCCTGTGGGCAAGCTGTCCGGGCGCCTGCAGGCTGGCCTCCGGTTTTGTCAGTGTTACTAATCTGGTGCAGTTGGATCTCTTCTCTTTCTTCCATTCTTTCTGTATTGCAAAATCGGGATACTTCGGTTTTCTCACTAATTGTGTCTTCACTCTCATTCACGTCTCAACTGTAGTTGTCGAGGCTTGTGAATGCCAACTCTCTCCGCTGAAAACGCCTCCATTCCTTGGCTTTCCAGGTACCACGTTCTGCTTCTCTGCCAACTTCCCTAGCTGTTTCTTTCCAGCCTCCTGCACGGGTCACCTGTGGATGTGGCTGCCCAGCTGGACGAGGAGAACTCTCTCACTCTTCTCTGTTTCAAAGCCTAATTCATCACAAGCACTTTAAATAGAGTCCTGAGAGAGTGAATTGAATATACACAGCAAGAGCATTTATTTCAATGTTTTGCTCTTTAACGTGAGGAATATTGACAATCTCATTTCAGGAGTCATTTCCGGGTGGGGCAGTGGTAAAGAACCTGTCTGCCAAGGCAGGAGACACAGGAGACGCAGGTTTAATCCCTGGGTCAGGAAGATCCCCTGGAGGAGGAAATGGCAACTCACTCCAGCATTCCTGCCTGGAGAATCCCATGGACAGAGGAGCCTGGTGGGCTACAGTCCACAGGGTCGCAGAGAGTCAGACACGACCAAGGGACTGAGCAGAAACAAGTGCACACGTGCAAAGCACTCTAATGACACCCCTTCAGGTTCCCAGATACCAGAGAAGACCAGCATCAGCAGCTGAATTTTGTCCTCCAAAAATTCATAGGCTAACCACCCTGAGCACCTCAGAAGATGCTATGTTCAGAGACACGAGCTCTAAAGAGGTGAGTATGCCCCAGGAGGCTGTTCAGTTCAGTTCAGTTCAGTCGCTCAGTCGTGTCTGACTCTTTGCGACCCCATGAATCGCAGCACGCCAGGCCTCCCTGTCCATTACCATCTCTCGGAGTTCACTCAGACTCACATCCATTGAGTCCGTGATGCCATCCAGCCATCTCATCCTCAGTTGTCCCCTTCTCCTCCTGCCCCCAATCCCTCCCAGCATCAGAGTCTTTTCCAATGAGTCAACTCTTCGCATGAGGTGGCCAAAGTACTGGAGTTTCAGCTTTAGCATCATTCCTTCCAAAGAAATCCCAGGGTTGATCTATAGTCGGCAAAGTAATGTCTCTGCTTTTGAAAATTCTATCTAGGTTGGACATAACTTTTCTTCCAAGGAGTAAGCGTCTTCTAATTTCATGGCTGCAGTCACCATCTGCAGTGATTTTGGAGCCCAAAAAATAAAGTCTGACACTGTTTCCACTGTTTCCCTATCTATTTCCCATGAAGTGATGGGACCAGATGCCATGATCTTCGTTTTCTGAATGTTGAGCTTTAAGCCAACTTTTTCGCTCTCCTCTTTCACTTTCATCAAGAGGCTTTTTAGTTCCTCTTCACTTTCTGCCATAAGGGTGGTGTCATCTGCATATCTGAGGTTATTGATATTTCTCCCGGCAATAGGGGGTCCTAATCCAATCGGACAGGTTCCCTTATAAGATGAGGAGGCCAGGACACACAGAGGCACCAGGGACACGCGTGTGCAGGGAAAAGCACGGGAGGATCCAGCAGGGGCAGCCGTCTGCAGGCCAGTGATAAAGCGCTCGGAAGGAACTAAACCTGCCCACACCTTGAGCTTGGGCTTCCAGCCTCCAGATTTGTGAGAAAATAAACGTCTGTCGTTTAAGCCCCTCCCCCACTGATGGTACCTGCCCTGCAGTCCCGGGACCAGTGGTGGCGACCATCAGTCACACGGGACCCACTTTCCCCATGGATATTGTGCGTGTGCGTGTGTACCTGTTCAGGAAATCTGATCGGAGAACTTACAATTTTCTCAGAAAATGAGCTTCATACAGTTTAGACATGAGAGAGACACAAAATAGACCCCTCTACCCTCCCCAAACACACACAAACGTGCGTGCACACGCACACACAGGCGTGCACGCGTGCCGCCCAGAATCTGCCCACCTCCGCTGACAGCAACGCGTCCCCTGGATGTTCAGACTCAAGTCCACAGCATCAACCCCACTCCCCGATCTTGCTCATCCATCCACTGGCAAACAAGCTGGCTCCATTCTCAAAACACGCCCAGCATCCGACCACCGCCAAGCATCTCCCCTGTCCCCACCCTGGTCCAGCCACACCACCTGTGCACGCTCCCTGTAACAGCCCCGGAGAGGTCGCCCGGCTTCTACCCGCTCCATGGTCTGCTCCCAACACAGCACCCAAAATCACCCTTCCAAAATTTAAGTCAGATCATGTTACCTCGCTCCAGCTGAAAACAAGCCAGGATCTCCCCATTCACCGAGGCATGTAAAGCAAGTCCCCACAATGGTCCATGAGCTATGCACCCCCCCCCCCACTGCTGGCTCATCTCCCCTCTCTTCCTCAACAGCTCTGTCCAGCCCACACTGTCCCCACATCGGGCACTGGGCAGCCTCCCAGGTTGAGCCAGTGCCCCATCTCTCCTCTCTGGACGCACCCCCCAGGTATATGAAGGCCCAGCTCCCTCACCTTCTCCACATTTCTGTCCACCTGTCACGCCCCAGCACAACCTCATCTGATCACTATTTCAGACTGAAGTGTTCGCCCCAGAAACGCCCCCCACTTGTGTGTGCACGCTAGCGGTTCAGTTGTATCCGAGATTTTGTGACCCGCCAGGCTCCTCTGTGCATGGGATTCTCCAGGTCAGAATACTGGAACGGGTTGCCACCTCCTCCTCCAGGGGATCTTCCTGACCCAGGGACTGAACCCAGGTTCTGCCGCACTGCAGGCAGATTCTTGACCATCTGAGCCACAGCACCTTTATTTTTTCCTGATAAAGGAACCCATCTTTCCTCTTGCTGTGTGATCTGCTCCTTCAGGTGTATATTTACTCTCTTCCCCAACTGGAACGCAAACTCCATGAGCCGCACTCTGTCTGGGTTTGCACTTCGGGCCCCCAGTGCCCAGGACGGCCCCCAGTGCCCGGGACAGCGCCTGGCAGAGTGGGAGCTGAGAGGCTGCTGCCGCTAACGCCCATGTGACTGCGACGGGATTCACCGCACGTCCTCGCAGGACCCGCGGTGAACAGGCATCCTTTCACCGTTATTTCTGGGGAAGAAAGTTAACCTACATTCAGACGCCAACTCACACTTCCATATGATGCTTCCTTTCTGAAGGATTATCTCATTTCTTTTTCCCCCTCAAGCTGACAACTCTAAAGAGCTTAAGTTTTATTCCTGAAAGCTTGTGCTTTAAGATTTACTCACGATCTGCCCCCAGAGACTTATATGTCAGGTTAATATTTGAAAAGCACTATGAAATCAACTATATCCTAAAATACAGCATTGCTTTAGAAAGACAAACAATTTCACGCCAACCGACACCCCCAAAGAGATGACCATTCCACCTCCCAGTGGTAGCTGAGGGTCCAGAAAGAAAAGGATGGGTTTCCTTTATTTCTGCTCCTGCTCAGTCCCACCAGTCCCAGGTCCCAGGAGCACTGGACATCCAGTTTCTGTGATGGGAGTGAGGACACGGTCCCCCCACCCCACCAAGGCAGCAGGGACCACCACATGGCAAGGTCAGGACAGAGTCTGCACCAAGTTCAAAGGTGGAACAAGTGAGTTGGGCCAGAGAAACAAGCATCTAAATCGCAGTTAACATGATGAGTGGAAAGTCAGTAAGAATGATGGGTGAAATCTCAGACAAGAAAAACGGGTGGGCTTTGAAGGACTCCACTACTCGTAAACGCCAGCAGGCTTGAAGTCACAGCGCTAACAAACAAGCCAGCAGCTTCCGCCACGGGGCGTGGTCCTCGTCTGCCGCTCGGAGTGCTCAGCAGAGAAGTGCTTTTTCACACGCCAACCACGAGACCCTTCCCCTGCCTCCTTCTCCCGAGAGGATTCTCATCAGGAAGACACTGCAGGCATCGCGAAATCGTTGCGCTCCCAGCCACACAGGAGGCTTGGGGCTTGAGAACAGAACACGGCAGCCCCAAGGCAGGAACAAGAAGGAAGAAAAACTCACATCCTAAGATGTGCTGAAATAAATGCGAATACGGATGGTCATCCCAGGTTCAAGATTCTCTACATTATACACTTCCCAAGAGACACTGTCTTACGTCAACAGACACATGCACAAAAATACGATTAGTCTACTTAATACAGACAATGAAACATGACCGCCGATAACCACAATATTAACACTGGGTTAGAACCGAACTCTAACTTCGTGAGGAGAACTTTTCAAAACTTCTTCCCTGGAAAACTTTTAACTTTGCATATATTAAATGGCATTTTGGACATGAGTCAAGAAAGGGAAATGAACTTACCATAACTGTCATGTCTTAGGGAAGATTAATTATAATTCAGGAGAGTGTAAGAAGCCAGGGAAGGAGTCTAAAAAATGTCTGGGGCTATAAAATTGCCTCCCCCAGGCCTACCAACAAATAACAAAAATAGTAGTAATAATTAACACTTACTGTGCCAGGGGATGCTATAAAAGCATTATCTGTATGAACCCATACATTCCTTGTGACAACCCCATGAGGTATTAGTAATGTCCACTTGGTGGCTCAGAGGTAAAGAATCTTGCCTGTAGTGCAGGAGACCCGGGTTTGATCCCTGGGTCAGGAAGATCCCCCGGAGAGGGGAATGGCTACCCACTCCAGTATTCTTGCCTGGAGAATCCCATGGACGGAGGAGCCTGGCGGGCTACAGTCTATGGGGTCGCAAAGAGTCGGACACGACTGAGCGACTTTCACTCACTCACTGAGCAGACAGAGTGAGTGAAAGTCACTCTTTTTTCTCTTTACAGGGCAAAGTGCACACGCAGTCCCCTACCACAAAGCGTGCAGCCGAGTCTCCCACAACTGGGGAACTCACTGGGGTCAGCACAACCAAACTGTCATGGATAAGCGTCAGGCCCTGGGAAAGCCAGCTTCGTGCTCACGGCATCTCCCATGCCAGTTAGCTAAACGGCTCAGCTGAGATCTAAATCCAGGCAGCCTGGCTCCCAAGCCAAACTCATGAAAGAAGCCAGCAGAAGGATGGGACAGTCTAATGGACGTCCCCATCTGGGACACTGTGGAAAGTGTACACTGGCCTCTGCCCTGGTTCCCGGGGACCCTTAGGATGTCCTGGGTGCCAGGAGTGTTTTTTGTTCTGTTGAGGTGACTCTGGGTGGGCTGCTGCTTGGGGGCTGGTCACTGGAAAGACAGAGTCATGACTAGCAGCTTGGAGTTTTCAGCTCCACCCCACGTTCTCGGAGAAGGGCTGGGAGTGGAGTTAACAATCCATCAGGCCTGTGTGCTGACGCCTCCGTAAAGATCCCAAAGGCATGGGGCTTCAGAGAGCATCCAGGCTGGTGAACAGGTGCAGATGCTGTGTGTGTGTGGGGGGGTGGGACCCAGAGAGATCAGGGGAGCTCTCCACTCCCCACATGCCTGCTCTACAGATGGCTCCAACCTGAATGCTCATCAGCAACCTCCAACACATCTTTTCATAATAAACCAGCAATCGAGTAAAATGTCTCTCTCAGTTCTGTGAGCTGCTCTAGGAAATTAACTGAACCCAGAAGGGGCCGTTGGAACTTCCAGCCTGCAGCTGGTTGGTCGGAAGCACGGGTGATAACCTGGAGTCTGAAGTCGGGGAAGAGGGCAGTCTTGTGGGACTGAGCCTTTTACACCCGTGGAATCCAATGTACCTCCAGGTAGAAGGTATCAGAACTGAGCTGAACAGCAGGACACCCAGCGCGCGTGCGTACACACACACACACACACACACACACGTAGGTAGAAGGTATCAGAACTGAGCTGAACTGTAGGACACCCAGCACACACACACACACACACCCAGCACACACACACACACACACCCCCAGCACACACACACACCCCCAGCACACACACACACACACACCCAGCACACACACACACTCAGCACACACACACACACACCCAGCACACACACACACACACACACACACACACATACTGCAATTGGTGCAAAGCTCTTTTACCTGCCCATGAATCACAGCAGCATGGCAGGGTTTGCACTTTACATAGACCAAGACTGTAAATACTAATTATATACAGCTGTGATTGTAAATATGTCCAAGAAAAGACACTGCCTCCCCTTTAAAGGGCAGAAAATGCATCTCCTACAGGTGAAGCATAGAGACGAGCAATGGGGGCCAGGTCACCGGAGACAGGTTAACAGCAGAGAGGACGCCGTGAAGCAGAGGGTAAGGGGTCCCCGGAAGAGGAGGAAGACGGACCACGGGCGTGGACTAGGATGGTTACTGCAAGAGAAATGCCCAACGCACATTAAATTAGCTTTCTACTTTAAAGACTCAAATACACAGAGATACAGACGAATAAGAGCATCACGAGAAATCATCACCGTCACGTGCTGAACAGTAAGGACAGTGCTTATTTGTATGTTCCGACCTTAAAGTCCTAGTCACTCTCTCAGACGAAAAAATCAAATGAGCAAAACTTGACTCATCCCACTGCAGAGCCACCCTCCCCTCCGTTTCAGAGGACGCTTTCTCCTTCCTCCCGTGCAGGCCCATCCCCCTCTACCTGTGCCGCCATGCATTCATGTATTCATTCAACAAACACTGCCAGCACCTACGTACCAGACACTCCACTTAAGTGTCAGGGCTGCCAAGGGACATGAGAAGCGGTCCCTCAGCTCATGCTAGCAGGGGCTGCAGAAAGCTCAGCCATCACAGCACACAATGCCGTGAAAGAGGAGGAGATGCGGTTGGCGCCAAAGATCCCATCTTGGGTTTCCACCAGCTCCCTCGACAAATTCATCTTTCTCTAGCCCTATGAAGGAGTCGAGGATGTCCCTGGGGGTCCAGTGGTTAAGAATCCGCCTTCCAATTCAGGGGACACGAGTTTGATCCCTTGTCCGGGAAGATTCCACAGGCCGAGGGGCAACTAACCTGAGCACCACCCCCGCTGAAGTATGAGCACCCCAGAGCCTGTGCTCTGCAACGAGAAGCCTGGGCATGGAAACGAGAGCACAGCCTACCAGTCCCAACTACAGAAAAGACTGCAGCAGCGAAGACCCGGCCCAGCCAAAAATAAACAGAACTGGAAAAGGAACAACCCACTCACTGAAAAAAGAGTTGAGTACCTCTACTTTTAAACTTAAAACAAACAGAACCTCTCCCCTCTATCTTCTTGCTAGGAACCTTTCACTTGGGAAGCAAAGCTGAGCTGTTATCTCTCAGCTGTGGTGACTCATTGACACACAGTTTCAGCCCGACCAGTTCTACCCGGAGCCTTTCTCCGCAACTTGAATGGCACCAACAGACGCGAAATTCTGCTCCAAGCTCAGAAAATGACCCATCGCCTCCCTGGACTAATTACTGCCTGGGCCATCTGCCTTCACTGGCCATCTGCTCTCTTGATGTCCCCAAATATCTCTCACTTCTGGATCCACGGGTGAGAGCCGAGAGCATCCAGCAGCCAGTCCTGACCAACAAACAGCCTTGCTCGCCCATGTGACTTCCCAGCCCCTCTTGAATCAGCACGCGGAACAGTCCCGATTTAGGAAGCTAAATATATGGTGCATTGTGCAGACCGAGCTGCAGATGGGAAGCCACATATGCGAGGCTGCCGCAGCTCACACTGACTTTCACAAGACCTATTTTTGGAAAAGAAGGGAAAGGGGAGAGACAGGCTTTAAAAAAAGGCACCATCGATAGTAGGCTCTTTTTCCAAGAGGAGGAAGAAGAGGTGCCTTGTTCTTCTCTTCCTTGACATTTGAAGCCCCCATTCCTCTTAGAGAAGTCCCGGGAAGGCTTTAAGGAAAGTTAGAAAGCAGAGTTAGATGCCGCAGGGACCAGGAGTCAGGCAGACAGCATCAGAGCTGCGGGGCATCAGTGGAACGCAAGCTCCGCCAAACTGCTGTTTAGGGGCCCAGGATCCAGGGCCAGGGTCCCACAGAGCTGATGAGAGTGACCGCACGGCTCTCTGCTGGGGCCTGCCCTCCAGCCAGACACCTGCCACCCATCACGATGAGGGTGGACACAAAGAAGCTGTGCTCAAGCCTCTTCCAAGAGGCTGGTCATCACCTTCCTAAGAATGACCCTCATCACCTCTGCAGGCTGGCAGCCTCCTCCAGCCCTGTTATTGAGGCTCAAGACTGCTCAAGGCCGAGAACATGACCTACAATGTTATTTTTCTCGTCTTGAGTCTCCACAAGCAGGACAGAAATGCACAGAGACTGCCACCTTGGACTCAGCGTCTGTCCCAAACATCAGATTCGGTCACTTTGAGGAGATCGAATGCTACGTTCTTTTTTAATCATGTCAACATCATTCAGGCGCTGCTGTATCCTTTTGCAAAGTGTAAGAGCAACAGATTATCAAAGTAGGATGTCCGGAAATACAGCTTCACCTATAATTCCACCACTTGCGAATAAGACTATAAATGCTTTGATACAGTGTTTTCATCCTCTTAATTTTTATAGTTAAACATAAACTTTATCAGTACTTTCACAGCTAAAATTACAGTTTTTCCCATGACACAGGCTGTCCCACTCTATTAGTAGTTAATAAATGATTTTTGGTTTCGGTACAATAGAAGACATTATGCAAAATGCCAGGCTGGGTGAAGCACAAGCTGGAATCAAGACTGCTGGATGAAATATCAACAACCTCAGACGTGCAGATGATACCACTCTAATGGCAGAAAGCAAAGAGGAACTAAAGAGCCTCTTGATGAAGGCAAAAGAGGAGAGTGGAACAGTTAGCCTAAAATTCAACATTCAAAAAATGAAGATCTTGGCATCCAGTCCCATCACTTCATGGCAAATAGATGGGGAAACAATGGAAACAGTGACAGACTTTATTTTCTTGGGGAGGTTTTAGTGACGTCTACCACTGACGTCGGTACTTTAATTCTCTGTGAACGAGGAACCTTCGTTTCGATACTGTTTGGATCTATCGTGTAATTTTTCGTCTCTGTAGTGAAACGGCTGTTTCCAAGTCTATCAGTTTCGATACCAAAAAGGCCACCAGTACATACCTACACTCTCAACCTGGTATTTCTTTCGACTCGCGGCTTCTTAACTACGAAAACTTGACACCACAACCTCTTCTGAGAAGTCTCAGGGAACCTGAGGTTCCTCTAGGTTGGTCAGGTAGGATTTCCTTTAGTTGGGACTTATAAGTAACCTTCCTGACTACGACTTCGACTTCGAGGTTACGAAACCGGTGGACTCCACTTCTCGGCTAAGTCACCTTTTCTGGGACTACCACCCTTTCTGACTCCGTTCTCCTCTTCCCCGGACAGAGGATGAGATGCTTGGATGGCATCACAAGCTCCGGGAGACAGTGAAGGACAGGGAAGCCTGGCACACTGCAGTGCGTGGGGCTGCAAAGAGTCAGACCCGACTTGGTGGCTCAACAACAACGGGATTGTACCAGTCTCCTACTCCCAGGGATTTGGGTTGTTTCTGTGTTTTTCACTCTTACAAGCATTTCTACAGTGAACTTTCTTGATGTCAACATTGACGGGCATTTTCAGAAGAAGTTTTCAGAAATGAAAATACTGGGAAAAGGTATGAACATTTTAGCAGCTCTTGTCACAAACTGCCTTACAGAATGGCTGTATCCATTTATATTCACACTACTAGGTATAAATGTTCATTTCACCTCACCAATGTCATGGACTGCCATTTTTATTATGGCAATTTAATATTCACTTTTTAATTTTTATCTACTTCTCACTTTTGCATGTGATTTTCAGGCCTCCGTGTCTCTTCTTTATGATCTGTTCATATCTTTTGCCCATTTATCTTTCATAATATTTGTCTGGACTTAAAAGTTTAAGCAAGAACTGCTATCAGGCTCATTGTACCTTGAGCCATATAAAGTAGGGTCTGTTCAGATCTCACTCTGAGCATTTGATGTATGCCTCTCTGTTATTCGCCAGTCTGCAAAGGACATGACTGATTCTGAATAAATTTGGCACACAACTGAAGGGTATGAGACAAACTTTTATATCCACACACTTTATGTGAGGCCACACAGTCTGTTATTTTTCACGAATTCCAGTTCCGTTGAGTTTGTGGGTAGAGGTTACTGAGATGAATGATTTCATTAAACATGGAGAGAAGGTCAAGCATACTCCGTACTATTAATAAACTCTACATATTCAAAAGTTGAAGAGGTTCAACCATGAACTTGAAAATGAATAAAAAATTCAAACTATGACCTTTTGGGAATATTGGCACCTAGTTAGAATCTCTTAGGAAATGGCTGGAAATTCATAGGATTTCAGTAACAAAATATTACCTACATGAGAACTGTGGGGGCTCCTTCCAGAGAAGCCCACAGCCCTCATCCTAAGGCCCGCCAGCACAGCCCCCGGGGCCAGGTCCGATGCACAGCAGACATTCAATAAATGTCTGTTGAATAACCCCCTACCCCCGGGTGCCAAAAAAGGTCCATCTAGTCAAAGCTATGGTTTTTCCAGTAGTCATGAACGAATGTGAGAATTGGACCATAAAGAAGGCTGAATGCCAAAGAACTGATGCTTTTGAGCTATGGGACTCTTGAGAGTCCCTTAGACTGTAAGGAGATCAAACCAGTCCATCCTAAAGGAAATCAGTCCTGAATGTTCATTGGAAGGACTGATGCTGAAGCTGTAACTCCAATATTTTGGCCACCTGATGTGAGGAACCAACTCATTAGAAAAGATCCTGATGCTGGGAAAGATTGAAGGCAGGAGGAGAAGGGAATGACAGAGGATAAGATGGTTGGATGGCGTCACTGACTCGATGGACATAAGCTTGAGCAAGCTCTGGGAGCTGATGAAGGACAGGGAAGCCTGGTGTGCTGCAGTCTATGGGGTCGCAGAGAGTCAGACACGACTGAGCGACTGAATAACAATGGGTGCCGAGCCCTCCTGACCTGATTCGGATCGCGTCTCCCGCCTCTTCCCTGTGTCCAGCTGATTCCTGCACCCCATGCCTGTCGGGCCCCTGAACTCTGCACCACCTGCTCCACATGGCCACCCTGCCATATGCTGCCGAGCCTCTGCGGGTCCTGACACCCGCTGCGGTGGGTTTTGCCCTCAAAGCTTCTGTCCCTTCGACAGCAGCGGGAGGCCCAGCTGTGTTTTGGCCTCACATCTGGCCCAGCCTGCAGCCGAGCTCCTAGCCCTCTGCCAATGGTCACCGACCAGCGATGGCACACCGGCCTTTGGTTCTTATGCTTGAATGCTTACCCTCGGGCTAATTACAGTGCGTTTGGAAGATGATTTCCAAACTGGAAACTCATTGTTAAGGCAGTCAGTTGACTATGGTCAGAAAAATGTAAACAAGGATTCTCCGTATTTCCGTCTGTTGAAATAATCCTAGATTAAAAGTAAGATATGGAAATTCATTCTTCCAGCCTCTGCCCACTTTCCCATCCAGTCTCTGCCGGTATTGGTGTCTCATATAAGAAAGACAGGATTTAGCACTTACATAAAGGGGAAAGAGGTCTGACATCAATAAATACCACTGCTGCCTAAAATCCCTTTTGAAAAAGCATGATGTTAAGATGTTAAGTTCCTGGAAGCTTGTTCATTACACACTCTGGAGAAATGCCTATGGAAAAGCCCAGGGGACTTTCTGATGGCCCACTGCACCCCATCCTCCGTACTTCCACACAGGGGCAAGGGTTCAATCCCTGGTTGGGGAACTAAGAAACTGCTGCCTCTCAGGATGGCCAAAAAAAAAAAAAAGCCCAGGACTCTATTGCTGTTGTTCAGTTGCTAAGCTTTTGGTTGGACCCCAAAGCTACCACCTCCCAATGTACTGAGCCCTACCCCGCCCTCCTGTTCCACGGCTGCAGCCTTGGCACGGGAGTCGGTGCCATCGCAACTATTTTTAAAGCCTTTTCATTAATCTCCCAGCCTGTGCATTTTTTTTTTGAGGACAGAGATTATATTTATATTTAAGTAGCTTTACTGAGATGTAACTCACATACCAAAAAAATTCACTGTTTCAACTGTACAAGTCACCTTTTTTTTTTTTCTTTTTTTAACTATATTCACAGAGTTTTGCAACCACTGCCACCATCTAATTTTGGAGCGTTTCATCACCCTAAAAGGAAACCCTGTAGCTATATTAGCAGTCACTCCTCACCCCTCTCCCCACCCACACATCTGAGGTCCTAGGCAACCAGCAATCTACTTCCTGTCCCTACAGACTTGACTCTTCTGGACATCTCAGGTAAGTGGATTACACAACATGTGGTCTTTTCTATGTGGATTCTCTTCGCTCGGCACCATGTTTTCAAGGAACATACGCTTTGCAGTGTACATCAGTCCTTTGTTTCTTTCTGTGGCAAATAATTTTGTTTCTTTCTGTGGCAAATAATGGAAGTCATATTGCGTGTATCAGTCCATCCACAGGTGGACATCAGGGTTGTTCCCACCATCTGGGAGGATGGTGTCATGAATATCTGTGTCCAAGTTTTTGTGTGAACATACATTCTCCTTTCTCTCGAGTCATACCTTGAAGTAGCACCACTGGGTCATGCAGTAACTATGTTTCCCGTGTCGAGGAACTGCCAAACTATTTCCCAAACTCTCAGCTCTCTCGAATATCCCCTCCATCCTGCTATCACAGAGACCAGGCTAGCCACAGTTAAAAATGGTCAATAATGGCACACGCCCTGCAGGGTAAACTAGAAACCCTAAAATGCACATAAACCCAAGATGATCTTGGTACTAATTCTTCAGGGTCACCATCTTGCCATACCTCCTCCCTCCCAGAGCTACATCCTCTTACTGAATACTCCAGCATCCTGCCTGCAGCTCGCCGAACATCCCAGGCTTTCACACGCCTCCAGGTTCTGCCTTCGTCCCTCCCGCTGTGCAGAGCACCCCCGGCCTGAGCCTTCCCCGTGAAGACCTTGCTGAGCCTGAGGGGGACGGGCTGGACCACGTAAGCAGTGTGACTCTGCTGCCGTCACCTGCGACGGGCAGGGGTCGTGTGTGTCACTCTGCCCCCAGCATGGATGATGCTGGCGTGTGGGCCTCCCAGTGAATGAACAGACTGAACATCCAAGCCTTCAAAACCCTCAGAACTGAACCCCTATTGCCCATCTGCTGCTGCTGCTAAGTCACTTCAGTCGTGTTCTAGCCCTCCATTTAGGAAGCTATGACACTTTGTGGGACTTCCCTGGTGGTCCAGGGGTTAAAAATCCGCCTTCTAATGCAGAGGACTCAGATTTGATCCCTGGTCAGGGAACTAAGATCCCACACGCCATGGAGCAACTCAGCCCACGTGCCACGACTGAAGAGGCCGCGGGCTGCAACGAAAGACTGCGCATGACGCAATGAAGAGCCGGTGCGCCACAAACAAGGCTCAACGCAGCCAAGCAGATGCAACAAACAAACATTCAAAAGGAAGCTCCGACACTCCCAGCCACACCTAACCCACCACCTCCGCCTGGAATCTCACTCTGTCCTCTACCATCAGCGTCCTCCCCACAAACACCCATCTGCACGTGAAGGCGCCTCTCCAGATTGTGTTTTCCAGACCAACTGATAAGCCAATGGAACCTCCAAGGATGGAAAAAGTCTACTCCTTCCCTTCATCTACGTCCACAGCAAAGATGGGGCTGAGGGCAGAAGGAGAGCCAGGCAGGACGCAGGCCAGCGTTTCCACGATGGAGCCATTCCCCTTGGGGTCCACCCCTCCTGCACCTCAGCTCCTTCAGGTCCTTCAAGGAGGATAAAGCCACCAGGCCAAGGTTCAGCACCCCGGCAGCCCACCTCCCTGTGGACCCCTGCCCACCTCTGATCAGCGGCCCCAGTGGAAGCAGACAGATACGGACGAGAGATGCTTTACAGACTCTGGGGACTGCTGATACTCTAAGCAAAGCATAAGAGGTAATCTCACCACTGCCCCCCAAAAGCTCCCGTCGCTGAGTGAATTGGATAGAGCCTGATTAGTGATGCAGGAAACTCTAGCTGCTGCTGACAGAAACATTTACAACATAAAGGAACTGGGTGGGGGCAGTGCTCTCTACAAAAGGTCTGTGTGCAAGGGTGTATGTGCAGGGACTTCCCTGGTGGTACGGTGGGTAAGACTCCGCCTACCAATGCAGGGGACACAGGTTCAATCCCTAGTCCAGGAAGATCCCACCTGCC
This sequence comes from Cephalophus harveyi, assembly GCA_006410635.1. Classification (NCBI taxonomy): domain Eukaryota; kingdom Metazoa; phylum Chordata; class Mammalia; order Artiodactyla; family Bovidae; genus Cephalophus; species Cephalophus harveyi. Next base: position 416,148 of record SJYT01049442.1, read on the forward strand.
ACAGGGCAACTAAGCCCATGCACCACAAAGCCTGAGCCAGCCCTCTGGAGCCCACACTCCACAGTAAGAGAAGCCCCTGCAAGGAGAAGCCCGCACACTGCAAGCTCTCCATCCTGTCCTGCTTGCACCCACCTCCCCGAACCATCTGCTCTCCTCCCGATACCCCGCCCACCACACAGAATCCCTGCCCTTCCTAATTTCTGCATCAAGACCCCCAGAGGCCCCCCAAATGCCCCGAAATGCACCTGAACACCTATCTTACCTTTCCTCCCCAAGTGACAAAAAGGCACGCCAAGTATCGTGGTTTCAAGCATCCAGCCCTCCAGACACCCGGCCCTGGGACTGGGCTTGACTTGTCTAGCAAAGCTTAGCATCGTGGTCCTCAGAGCATCCCTGGAGGTTAAGCTGAGGCATCAACAAAGGATGCAGAACACTCAGGATCCTCACTCGGCCTCAGCCTCCTGGGCACCACCCCCTCCCGTTGTGGCTGCAGAGCACAGGAGGTCCCTGTGCAGTGGCCACTAAGGTTTTGGAGCCACTTCCACATCCCCTTGTTTTAAAACGGGTCTCAGGGAACCATCAAAAGCTCCACTTTGTCGTGACTCCTGGCTCGGCTCCATCTCATCCTAAAATCAAGTCTTTCGGCATCTGACCCACTCTTGCTTCCACTAACCCTAGAAAGCTGGAGCGAGTGAGCTGCCCAGGCTGGTTCAGAACCATCTCATGGAGACGGCAGACACAGCGCATCACACGGGACTAACATTATCCAGTGTTTAGATGGCTACAATCATAATTCAGGAGGCTACATTGTTTTCCTAAAAGAAATCAACCCTGAATATTCATTGGAAGGACTGATGCTGAAGCTCCAATACTCTGGCCACTCAGTGAGAAGATCTGACTCACTAGAAGAGACCCTGAAGCTGAAGCTGGGAAAGATTGAAGGCAGGAGGAGAAGGGGACAACAGAGGGTGAGATGGTGGGATGGTATCACTGACTCGATGGACATGAGTGTGAGCAAGCTCCAGGAGATGGTGAAGGACAGGGAAGCCTGGCGTGCTGCAGCCCCTGGGGTTGCAACAAGTCGGACACAACTGAGCGACCAGACAACAACAAATTGTTTTACGGCTGCAGGTCCCAGAGCTCTGTTTAAAAAACGCCACTGAAGCCAAAAGACGTGCCACTCAGACCTGAACAGGAGGCGCCAAGCCACAAAGGGCAGTGTTCTGTTCACCTGAGATAAACAGCTGGCTTTCTGAACACGCGGGATCTGATCATGTTTTTCTCCTTTATCTTCTTTTCCCAGATGGTTGTACCAAAGATTCATGCTATTATGTGAGAATCCAATGCAAAATTCAGTGCCAGAAGAAACACCTGGAAATAGGGGTCAACATCGCTTCCTCTCTGTTTCAGAGAGAGATAATGATTCAGTCAGCGTGGACAACACATTAGATGGTCATCAGCAGGCGTTCCCCCTCCGCAGGTTTCACAGAACTGCAGGAAGTGGCCACCGTCAGGGAAGACTATCCGAATCCCCGCTTTCCAGAGAGCAAGATCCGCAGGGCTGGCGCACCCCTCAGGAACGGTCCCGCAGCAAAGCTGAGGAGCAAAGCTGAAGCTGTGCTTCATATTTTGCAGAAGGCCAGGCCGGGTGGGCCTTGGGGGACATGAAAGTCGGCCTCTGACTGAAGGACAAAGAGACCCAGCTGCTGGGAGATGTGGGGTCTGGACCAGGGTTCCCCAGCCCCCCACCCTGGCATCATGCCTCCTGCCCCAGGGCTGGCTTTTCAGTCAACACAACCATTATCATCCGGAAGCATTCTCGGACTTTCATTATTCCTCGTCTGAACACAAAGAACCGCCAGCCTTATCACATGAGGTTCAGGGTTCAGCCAACCCGTGACCCTCGCGTGGAGCCCTACAAGCGTGTGGAGCCCAGGTCTGCCCGGAGACTCCCACTCAACTGCCTGCTGACACCCAAACACGAAACGGTCCAAGGTTAGGCTGACAAACCCAAACACGTTATCTTAAAGACAGACTTCATCCGCACAAGGTTCTGTCGCTTGTTCTAATTACCATGGAAAGTGCAAGTGTGAAAGTGTTAGTCGCTCAGTCTGGCGCTTCGTGACCCCATGGACTGTAGCCTGCCAAGCTCCTCTGTCCACGGGATTCTCCAGGCAAGAATACTAGAGTGGGGTGCCATTCCCTTCTCCAGGGGATCGTCCCGACCCAAGGATTGAAGCCGGGTGGCCCCCACTGTGGGCAGGTTCTTTACCATCTGAGCCACCGGGGGAGTTGCAAGCTTCCAGTTTACAAACCTGAACATGTTATTGCAAAGACTTTATCCTACAAGGTCCTGTCGCTTGTTCTAATCACTATAGAAAAGAGATTTCAAATCAGACTCTTTCTCTTCCCTTCTCTCTCCCCCACTAGGTGTAGATCAAAGAATCATGAAACAGGATTGCAAAGACCTTCACATAACTCAGTCCAGCCACCTCTCTGATGACAGAATCATCAGTTACAACCTCCCAGCTATCCAGCTGATGACAGAATCCTTGTAGAGACGGAAACCCCACTTTGTTCAGAAATGTCTCTGCCTGACAGTTACTCCTTGCACTGGATTTAACTCTGCCTTCCTGCAGTTCCTGGCCAGTGGAGTCTTTTGTTGACACTCCATTTACTGAGAAAGTTAAAAACTGCCTTCATAGTCTTTTGTGATAAGAATGAAAAAGTGGTATCAACTATGTGTACGATAGTCAAATAGGTGTAAACACATTTAAAGTGTTTGTGTCCATTTACTCATCATACTAAATAGCTGAGCAGACTTTCCCCAAGTTTGGAAGGTGTGTGTAGACCGACCTGCCTTCACACACAGGGTGTTACCCACACAGGGCAGCGTGACAAGCGGCCTCTGAGAGGAAGGCAGCCATGCCACATCAGCTCAGGGACAAGAGGTCCAGGTCTCTCCTGACGGAGAACCACAGGCCTGACACTTCAGATACTGTGCACAGAAAAGCAGAGATTTCAAACACAAATGCAGATTAAAGCCACAAGGGTGAACATGCCCAGGTGCAGGCGCGGACCTGTAATCAAGTTCTTTTGAAATGGTTTTGTGTGAGGGGCAACCAGGAGTTCCTTTTAAAGGATGTTTAATGATTTTCCCTGGAAGTCGGCTAGGCAAATAATAGTTGTGGAAATGTTTTATAAGCTCTCAAGCTTTCCTCATGATATTTTAAACACTTACCAAGTGCTCACCCTGTGTTTACTAGCTTCCTGGTGTGCTGAGCATTTTAATACCTCAGAATAAATAAGTCAAAAAAATGCTGACACCTGTGGATGAAAACTGGACACTTGTCATCTGCCTCTACAAGGATGGAGTCACTGGCCACTGTAGTCACTGACCTTCAACTTACTTACCCTGAAAGGAGTCTGAGGCTGGGAGCAAAAACGAGGCACTCAGTTCTCTGGGGAAAACTGGAGGAACAGATCTCAGATAGAAATTTCAGGAGGAGATTTCAGGAGCCCTATTTCCTGTATCTTCTCACACGTGGAAAAGCACCAAAATCATGAACAATGACATCTGCTCCTCGTGACCAGCAGCAACCTTCTGCCAAAATGCGTTGCTTCATGGACCCCCCTCACCAAAATCACATATAGCCTGACCTCCACCCCTCTTCTTGGGGGTGTATCCTCAGAGATGTCTGAGATGCTGGCTGCCTGGCTAAAGTCCTCATTTTGCACCCAAATAAAACTTAATTCACAATTCTCAGGTTATGCCTTTTTTTTTTTTTTTTTCAGTTGACACATCAAAAGCTTGATCTTGTGTAAGATTTCTTTACCGAGCTCCAGGTATATGAAAAGAAATAATATATCAAAACTGCATTAACTTACGGTTCACCTGTAAAGGGAAAAACGGTAAGACTGGAAGGCATCCAAAGAGAACAGCATGAGGAGCAGAGGGAGGGTTTCTGATACGACTAAAGGCAGTCTGTCCTGCCTGCAGGTGGACGAGATGGCCATTACAGAACCCAGTAGGGAGCACAGTGAGTGGACAAGCCACGTGTCTGGGAAGCAGGTCCTATTCAGAAACAGGAGAAAAAGCTGGGCATCCTCAAACGCAGCTCCTCTCCCAAATTATCAGCTGATTTTTTGAATCGGTAACAATGGAAAAGTTGGTAAGAACAGCCTGCGAAAAACTTCCAAGATGAGGCTGCTTTCTTCTAAAACTGACACAAACACAAGTTAATACAAGGTTGCTCTGCATCCCCGAAGAAAAGAGCCATTCATTCTCTCAGCTTCCAGGTGCTCTGTCTGCACAATGTGACCCAATGGTTAAGGACCTGGATGCTGGAATCAGAATTCTGGGTTTATATCCCACTGTCACTTGGTAACGGAGCAATTTTAGGTGATTTACTTAATCTGAGCCTCCATCCTCTCAGCCCCCTCAAAGGGGTCCCTATAAGTGCAAACTTGCTAAAACAGAGTTGCTGCTGCTGCTGCTAAGTCATTTCAGTCGTGTCCAACACTGTGCGACCCCATAGACAGCAGCCCATCAGGCTCCCCCGTCCCTGGGATTCTCCAGGCAAGAACACTGGAGTGGGTTGCCATTGCCTTCTCCAATGCATGAAAGTGAAAAGTGAAAGTGAAGTCGCTCAGTCATGTGCGAGTCTTAGTGACCCCATGGACTGCAGCCCACCAGGCTCCCCCGTCCCTGGGATTCTCCAGGCAAGTGTACTGGAGTGGGTTGCCACTGCCTTCTCCAAAACAGACCTAGACCAGCCTAAGTGCTATAGGCACATGCTGGTTATTACTGTTCTGTCTGTGACCTGATGAAAGGGCCCTGTCTCCAGAAGTGCCTGTAAGAAGTCATAAAATGAAAACTGCCTGGCACACTCAAAACCACTCTTGGCTAAGCTGCCATAAAACCAGTCTAAGATGGTACAAACTGGTCTAAACCAATCTGAACTGGTCTCAGCTGGTCTCACCCAGTTCAAATGGGTCTAGACCATTTCCACCTGGTCTCAGCTGGTTCAAACCGGCCTCAACCAGGTCAAACCAGTCTGAGGCTTTTTATACTGATCTAAGCAAGTCTCAGCTGGTTCAAACAGGTCTAAACCAGCCTCAGAGGCTTTTTAAACTGGTCTAAACAAGTCTCAGCCAGCTCAAACAGGTCTAAACCAGTGTCAGAGGCTTTTTTAATTGGTCTAAACAAGGAGATCCAACCAGTCCATTCTGAAGGAGATCAGCCCTGGAATTTCTTTGGAGGGAATGATGCTAAAGCTGAAACTCCAGGACTTTGGCCACCTCATGCAAAGAGTTGACTCATTGGAAAAGACTCTGATGCTGGGAGGGATTGGGGGCAGGAGGAGAAGGGGATGACAGAGGATGAGATGGCTGGATGGCATCACCGACTGGATGGATGTGAGTCTGAGTGAACTCCGGGAGCTGGTGATGGACAGGGAGGCCTGGCGTGCTGTGATTCATGGGGTCGCAAAGAGTCGGACACGACTGAGCGACTGAACTGAACTGAAACAAGTCTTAGCCAGTTCAAACCAGTCTGAACTGGTCTAAATCGGTCGGGGCCTGGGCTCATGGTGGATTTGCTTGCTTCAGTCAACAGGACTGTCAGTCTGTTCCTGGGGTGCTGCCTGGCCAGCCTCCCCTCAGCGTCCTTTGTTCCCCCTTGACTCTGCACCTTCCCTGGCCACGCTGAGGCGTCTTACAGGTCACAGCCACCGCGGTCCCTCATCCTTAAAGAGGCTCACACAGAGCCGTCTGTCTCGTCCCCAAAGCCACCGCGGACCTCGGCAGCCCGGCCCTGCCTGGACCGGGACCCCGCGCTGCTCCCACCACTTCCCACCCCCGTGGCGAGCCGGCCAACCTTCGATGAAGTCCGAGGCCGTGTAGGGCCGCTGGTCGGGGCTGCTCTCGGCGGGGCTGTTCAGAGCCTCCACGGCCGACTGGATGGCCTCCACCAGCTCGTCCCGCTTGTCCTTGCGCACGGGCTTCTCCTCGGGGTGGCGGGTCAGGCCGGTCTCCAGCTGGTACACCTTGTGCAGCGTGAAGCTGTCGAAGGGCACGGCGGCGTACTCGGTGGCCTGCTTGACGCCGGCGTGCACCTCCGCCCGGTCCACCTGCGCGCGCAGGAAGGCCAGCAGGTCGGCCTGGGCCCTGCCCGCGGCGCCCGCGGGCTCCCCCGCCAGCTGCTGCGCGGCCCTCAGCTGCTCGCTCCGCTCCTGCAGCTCGTCCTGCAGCTGCGCGATCTGCCTCTTGAGGCTCCCGACGTGGTCGCGGTGACGCTCTTCCCAGCCGAGCACCGCCGCCTGGGAGCCGGCCCTGCCCGTGGGGCCGTTGGCCCTGGGCAGCCCCAGGCGCTCGTCGTCGCCCCTCGGCGTGCAGGCCAGCATGTAGAGGACGGACGCCGCGCAGCAGAGGAGCACGAGCAAGACCACCACCCGGGAGGCCCAGGCGAGCAGCCCCCGGCGCAGCATCCTGGCTCAGGAGTCGGCCATGCAGCCCCGGGCCGCAGGGGCGTCCCCAGACTACACCTCCGGGAGCACGCGTCCGAGGGCCCCCGCATCCATTCCCATCTACAGCGCCACGCCTTGCTCCTGGAAGGCCACCACCACGCGCAGCACTTTCCTGACTTCCGAAGGACGAACTTGCGGGCAGAGGCAACAAGTCGGGGAAACCGTCCAAGTCGTCAGGCTCATTCCCATCGTAACTTTCCAGAGGGGATCTGGGGAGAGACAGAGGGCAATAAATAACACTCACTCAAGACTAACCTCCTTGTGTTCATCATGACGGTCAATGATCAATATGCAGTGGGGGTTATGGAAAATACTGGGAACTCCCCGGCAGTTCAGTGTTTAGGACTGCTATACTCTCACTGCCCTAGAGCCGGGTTCAGTCCCTGGGCAGGAAACGAAGATCTGCAAGTCATGCAATCTGCCAAAAAGAAAAAAGATGCTTACAACAGGTGATTAAATATTGTTTGGTGTTTCTGAATCAGACTGCAGATACCCATTTGCAGAGGAGTGCATACAAAAAACAAAGCATGCAGGAAAAAAAAAAAAAAGGGAGAAAAGATGGCAAACATGTGAGCTGTCTCTTACTAGAGTAGGATTAATGGTGAGTTTTCTTTATCATGTAAATTGTCCACAATGGCACATATTATTTTCATGGTTAAAAGGGAAAAAGCAAAACTTAAATGACAATGGGATTGCAGACAGGGCCTGCCCAAGCCCTGCCAGATGCAAGCAGTGAGCATCCCTGATCTTGAGGGCACCCATCCAGGGCAGAGCTTCATGCTGGCTCAGGGTGGTCCTCACACTTTCTGCTGAGAAGCGCAGAGGCACCTGGAGGCTCAAATATGCCAATGCTAAGTTTGGATGGTAACATGCAGAAAGAGCAGACAGTTCTTCCAGGGCAATGGGTGATGAGTTTACAGAGAAAGGGATGAGGCTGGGAGAAGGGGACCTGAAACACTGCTTGGTGAGAACTCAAACCCAGGATGCCTCTGCCCACCCTCCGGGAGGAATTCCCTGTCCTGGCGGCTCACCAGGAATACCCAGCCAGACCACACAGCTTGTCACACACACTCTGCGCCTCAACTTCACCACCCCCCCAAACAAACGCAGGGCCACCTGGCTCTAACCTGCTGTCCCCCTCTCCTGGGCACCCCCTTCCTCCTCCACCCATCAATGACCCTCTCTTCCTCACCCCCTCCACCCACTCTCTTCCTCAATCCCCTTTTCTCAACTCCCTTGCCCATCTGAGCCACGAAAAAGAAAGAACAATAAATGAATCAAATAGGATTTCTTGTTTTGGGAGATTTTAATAAATTTTCCCAGATGCATCTTCTTATTCAATATATCACTTCTCTGAAATGAGCTCCCTGAGGGTACTGCCTCTGGATCATTTTATAAAAATTCAATACTTAAAAAAAAAAAATCCCAGCGATAACAAAGTTACTTTTCACATAGTCTTCACTAGACCTAGATATCCAGATTCTCGCCTCATTTACCGATGGGCTGTCTCACTGATGGACCGGAAGAACTCTAGGCAATTAGCAGCTTCTGGGCCCCTGGGAGAAGGAGGAGGTGATCCTTCTGCAGCGAACAGCAGGGTCACTGAGTCTGAGTAGTTGCCCCTTTGTCCTGTAGCCACAGCCGGGGGTTTCTCTCCTGCTTCCCAGGGGATGTGCCTCGAACGATATTACTCTGTTACCAAAATAGCTGATTTCCCAATTTTCCGTTAAGATGCAACACCTAACATTCTCTCCAGTGTCTCCCTCGGCTTGAGGATTCTGCAACCTATACTTACTTCAGCACAGCACATGGGTATCAGTGTTGAGTTTAAAGGGCATGTTTCTGTCTGATGAAAATCCCAGGATTTATGTAATTACTATCATTCTGTGATTAAAAACATCTCAGCTTGGGAATTCAGGCACCATGCTGTTTTTAATGACATCCCTTGGATTAACTCATTATATCCAAGTACTAAATTACCAGTGAAGACACATTACCATGTTATTCAGCCACTTTAAAAGACTTTTACTTTAAATGGATTGTCACTAAAGACCAAATAAGCAAATCAAAAAAAAAAAAGGAACATTCAACACCATTTATTGTGCTGGGGAAACAAAGTATGCCATCTTTCTAATATTTTGAATGGAATAATTGTTGCATTTGCATAATAAATTGACATCATGTTGGTTAACTGAAGCAGTGCATTAAAGCAATGGCTAAAAATTTTTTTAAACTGTACAATAATTATTTTGTTCTGTTCCATAAATCTCTTGAAAGTCTAGTCCAGCTTTTGAAGTTCACTAGTATAAATTTCAAAGTTATTTGGTATTTCAGTCTTTGAGATAAAAAAGGAGAAAAAAAAAAAAAAAAACAGGCCTAGTAAGAAATGACTTTTTAAAAGAAACAAAAGCCATAAAAATTACTGCCAAGGGAGCACTGATGGATTGCTCCTTTTAAAGGTCAGGAGCAGATAAGGTCCATCAGAAACAAAATTCCGCACCTCTCAACACACAGTGGTTTTGATGTTTCCAGCTATCTATCCTGTGATCAAAATAGTAACCTGGTTGCACATTTGCCTGCTGGAGTCAGGAGACTCATCCTCCCTACTCCTGCTTCTACAGCGACATCCTGTTTTTCATCTGCAGCAAAGGTGTTACCTTCCTAGCTCTACCACATACACGTGCAGGACTCCTCCATGAGATAAAACCATACAACCTGGACCAAACCTACAACCAAACCACAAAGGTCCAGCCTCTCCCCGTTTCTGCAGAGGTGTTGGGAGAATGAAACAGTTAAAATTTACACTGTGTTTACAGCTGCAAATGGAGCCCACCCTGTAATTACCAGGCACTATCATCAGAGACAGTGAAAATACAGCTGTCACCATCCCCGTAGCATCGTGCTATTTAAAAAACTTTAAAAAGGCAGATTTCAGAGGAGTTCCGTCTTTGGGGCAGTTATGGGCAAGACCTGATGGGAAGAGCCAACTCATTGGAAAAGACCCTGATGCTGGGAATCGTCAAAGGCAGAAGGAGAAGAGGGCAACAGAGGATGAGATGGTTGGAGGGCACCAATGGACATGAACTTGGGCGAACTGAAAGATGGTGAGGGACAGGGAAGCCTGGTGTCCTGCAGCCCATGGGGCCACAAAGAGTCAGACATGAACAACAAAGTCCAGATTGAACAACAAAGTCCTGCCAGTAACCAACCTTAGGACGAGTAAAAGGGCGGTGCATGTCCTATTTTTAACTACAAAAAACCGTCGTGCTCGTTGCATCTTGCCAGCTACATTTTACTTCTTTTAATCTTTTTTTAATCTTTTTGTCACTGCAATCAGCATTAGATTTTTCTTGTACTCTAGTTAGTAGAATAAGGATGATTTTTTTTTGTTCATTGTTTAGAGAGAAAAAAAATAAGAGCATAAATGTATCAGACATTTCAAAATACTGTTTTACAAAATAACCAAATATTCGTTTTTTTTTTTTAAATCCTGATTAAAAGTAGAAATAAAGTGATGATAAATCACTGTGAATTCAAGCAAGAGCATACACTTTATGTCTGTTTTTCAGAAAAGTTCAAGAGAATAAACAGTGAATATAGCTTTAAAGCAAAAGTTTGACTCAAATACAGTACTTTAGAGAAAAGTCCACGTGAGAAGAAATACTTTCTTTTCACTTCACCCAGTCGTGTCCGACTCTTTGCGACCCTGTGTACTGTAGCCTGCCAGGCTTCTCTGTCCGTGGGATTTCCCAAGAAAGAATACTGGAGTGGGTTGCCATTCCCTTCTCCAGGGGATCTTCCTGACCCAGGGAGCAAACCCAGGTCTCCTGCACTGCAGGCAGATTCTTTACCATCTGAGCCACCAGGGAAGCCCTTTCATTCCTTTGCCACCTTCGCTTCAAAGGTCCATCCTTCCCAAGAGCTCCCCCCAGGCTTCCCTGCCCCAGCCAAATCCCCAGGGATGTCCTGTGACGCACACCATCCAAAAAACACTGCACTTACTGATTAGACTGAAGGGACATCCAAACAGAGGCTTTGCTGCTGTTTTTACAACCTCTGAGCAACAGAAGGGCGGGTGGAGGGTCCTCCAAGGTCCGCTGTGAGGGTGGACCACGCTGCAGAGCAGTGCTCGCCAGATCACCCAGGGCAGAGCCCAGTCGGTGCAAGGTCCCTCCCCAAACTCTCGGGCCAGACAAGGGCTCTCGGGAGAGGCAGACTGACCCTAAGAGCTCACATACACCCTGGGGTGTGCAGGCAGGGGGCTGCTTAAGGAATTTCTTTCTGGACAGTCAAGGCGGAGAGTCTGAAAGACACGAGGGCCTAAGCCAAGGGGCCCAGCCATGGGGTGGGTTTCTCAGACTCCAGCTGCAAGCCATCTGGCAGCTCTGACAGCCTGCGCTGACCAGCAAGGGTCCGGGGCAGCCCCAGGCCTCCAGAGAGCACAGCAAGGGCCCAAGAGGGGGAAGAATCCAGGAGGCGGTCGCTGTTCATCCTCGCTGTTACTGAGCATCTACTAGCACCCTGCCGACGAGAAGTTACAGGAGATGAAAAGGGAAACGAGCCCAAGTTCCAGCAGCAAGTTCATGAGCTTGCAGAGGAATGAAGCCCTTTCCCAATAACTGTAACACGAGCCCTTAACAGGCAAACTACATTGAGACAGATATCATTGCTAATGCCATGTTCCCACCTACCAAATGTATGGGGGATAGGAGTTGAGAAGTATAAGAAAATAAATTTCAAAATGACAAGAGCTTAAAATACATGTTAGGTATCCACAACATTCATTAAGATAGGCAAGCGGCTATAGGGACTGTGTATCCTTTCATCTAAGAGTGGAAACTCTGAGAGTGAAATGAAGACACGTCTCAAGTTTGGTCCAGGGTCTAACAGTCACCGAAAATGAGGATAGTAGACATTACAATTTCTACAGCCAGGACAGAAGCGCTCTTAGGATGCATGTCCCAGTTTCACGCTACAGACGCCAGGGGACATTTCGGTCAGCCTGGCTGTGGCCTGTGAGACAGAGAGCCTTCCAAGAGGCCTCTGCGAGTGTCCCTGAGAAGCTCACACATGCTGAGGACCGCAGGAAAGCCCAGCTGTGAGACGCGGCCGGGGCGGCAGCAGGCAGAAGGGTCGGGGGCTCAGTGGTGAGGCCAGGCTGGGCAGCCCTACTTGGCACAGTGACAGGCCTGAGTGACAAAGGAGCCCGTTCAGGGCGTGGCCACGAAGCCCACGGGACAGCTCCGCCCTATGCACACACCCAGCCAGAAGGCCGGGAGCGAAGGAAGCCAGCTGCGCGTGCTGAGCCAGGAAGCGGGGGCACCAGGGCCCCAGGCCGCCCTGCGCAGCGGCTCCTCGGGGGACACAGACTATCGGCCCTCTGACAGCAGGGGCGTGGCGGCCCCTCGGTGGCAGGATGAGCTGTACTAACGGAGCATAAACCGAGGTCCCATCTCCTGGATAAGCACACCATCCTGAATGTGTGTGCAGAACGCATGGTGCAAGGACGCTTATTCAGACAGACTTCAGGTGCTCTCAGAAACATATACAAAGGGACTCTGTAAGCCTCACCCTGGAAAGGACCCTGATGCTGGGAAAGACTGAGGGCGAGAGAAGGAGGGGGCGACAGGATGAGATGGTTGGATGGCATCATCAATTCAATGGACGTGAGTTTGAGCAAGCTCCAGGAGTTGGTGATGGACAGGGAGGCCTGGTGTGCTGCAAAGAGTCGCAAAGGTCGCAAAGAGTCGGACACGACTGAGTGACTGAACAGCAAACGCTCGGCCCGCCTCAGCGCTGCATGGAGAATTCTCTCTGCTTCCACTTAGCTCCCATGTGCACCGGGTGGCTCCCAGCACGGCCTGGCACCCCTGCCTCCCCGTCGGCCTGGGGCACGTGTGAGGGGCCGATGCCACCCACAGGAGTGCAGGGAATTCTGCAGAATCCAGCAAAAGGCAGACCAAAGCCACTCCGGAAGCTGAAGACCCCCAGCTCCCAGCCCCGCCTCCCTGCCTCCTGTGGACACACTTCTTTCTAACTCTTTCCCACCCGGTCTCTTAGAGATGCATCTCTACCAGCAACTCCTGCCGCAGCGTCGTGTGGTCCAGAGTGAGCTGCCTCTCGTGCACATCTGCCACTTTAGGGCTGAGAAGTTGCAGGGACATTAAAACGGCCGGAAAATGAGCATATTCTTCCCAAATCACACCCCTCGGGAGCTGCGGAGCCGCACTTCTCCAGCATCGCACATCTTTCTGTAACACAAGCATGTTTTCTCCAGGCAGCTTGAGTCAGCACCCATCCTGTGCCAAGCGCTGTCAGCCTCAGGGTGCTTCTGATGGCAGTTGAGGAGCGCAGGGAAGATCAGTGTCGCTGTCCACAGAGGCCTAGGTGAGGGCCAGCGGGGCACAGCCTTCACCTGACATCAGTGTCAGTGTGGTCGGGGAGCATCCTCGCAGCCTCCCAGCCTGATGCCAGGCTGCCCGGCCCAAGGCTCTGTCCATGACAGCACCAGGCTCCGAGGGCCACACTCCTCCTCCGCCCCTGGATCGGTGTCCTCCAAGCTGATGGATGTAAACAGCATGGCACGCCCGGCGGGAAGTGACCAGTGGGCGAGGACCAAATGTCTAATGGATTCATTGACAAGCTACGCACCAGTCTTATAGTACTGCTGCGTTACGTGTTCACCAAACAATACCCTGACAACAATGAATCATGAAAAATGCTTTGAATGTCTTCTCACTCCAATGGACCATCTGGGCTCCCCCGGGACCTGCTTCTGGCTCCCACGTAACTGTCCTCCTCACCGCCTTTCATTCCGGTATCCCCGGGACACAAAACTGCAGCCCCACCCACCCAGGGCCCAGTGCAGGCTCCCAGTCTGTGGGGTGACCTTCCTGCCTCTGGACCCCTGGTGCCATCCCAGGGTCTCCAACACCGACTGCCGGGACACTGCCTGGCCCCACCACGAGCATGCTTCCCTCCCTTCCAACCTGGAGGATCTGGACCTCATGGCCTTCAAGGTGCCCTGAGGGTCCTCCCTGTAACCAGATCTGGAGGGGGTTCCCCACAGCTCAGAGGGATGGAAAGCCCTTTGCTGAGAGGCACCCCTTCAGCACCCTCATCTCCATACTGCTTGGAAGGAATCCTTCTGCTTCCCTTTTCCCTACTTTGAAGCCGAGACAGGGAAATGCAGAAAAAAGAAACTAGGGTCTGCTAATCAGAAAATGAATGCACAGAGATGAGTCACAACTCGGAAAGCTGAAAAGCCAGGAAACAGGCCAGCCCTCCGTGCTGATTTCTCTGGATTTTGGCTTCTAATTTGCCAGTGAATGTTTGAAAGAGAGGGTCTTCCTGAAATACACATAGATTTTCCTTCCCATCCCCTTGCCACCTCTGCCCTTGTTTCAGGAGCATCTAAGGGGGTCAGTCGGCACAGGTGAGGGCCGTGGAACCTGGAGGCGGGGGTGACGAGAGAGAAGGGCTCCACGCGAGAACACAAGGCTCACGCTGTGTGGTCTCGGCCCACGAGAACCTCTTCCTGGCAGGAAGATGCCCCAACCACAAGAGCAGGGCTGAGTCAGCTGCCAAAGAGGCCCGTCCTGTCTCCGTCTATCCCTCTGTCCCGCCGGGCCTCTGGGGCTGGTGGGGCTGCCTGAGAAACCCGGCTCCCAGCCCCTCCCGGTGCTTACAATCAATCATACCCACTTAGCGAGCATCTGCTCTGGGCCAGACCTCAGATTAAGCACTTTATAAACATTATCTCATTTAATCCTCAAAACAATCCCACTAACGATAAGGCTGAGAGCAGCGAGGTCACTCGCCCCCGGTGCAGAACCGGCCAGCAGCTAAGCCCCGCGTCAAATCCGGCTCAGTCTTGATGCCAAACCCTGCTCGTACCCGCCAGGCTGTGCCGTTCACCACCCTCACGAATCCCAAACTGCTGGCTGCGACCCGCCCCTCCTCCTGCACCCGACCTGTCCAATTTTTCTTGCTTCTAAGCACCCAGTGGATCTTGCCTGGCCTCTCAGACGTGGTACAGAGCAGTCATTTTTCTCTATCATGTTTTGTCTCCCCATTTAGCTGTGGTTTGTATGTCCGCATCCCCTTAGCAGCTCTGCAAACTCACGGTGTCCCTGGAAATAACGGGGATTCTGGGTGTGCCTGGGGCGAGCCTTGCTGGGGCCCCCCAGTGGGGCCGGGGACAGAACACGCCTGCAACACCCAGAGGCCTCTGAGCAGATGCCAAGAGCCCTACCCCACGCATTGGGTTTAAGACGGTGCAACTAAAATGCACCCTGGCAAGTGCAATTTCTTCTCCGAAAGAAGAAAAACAGGACCTCTCTTGGTCAGTGAACCGAGATGCTGGCTGGACTCACTACGAGCTCTCCTGCCAAACACCGAGTTCTCCCTTCCTTCCTCCAGAGGCTGGTGAAGGGGCTCCCCGTGCAATGGACATCACCAGGCGTCACCTAAGGTGCTCCCGTGCCGGCAGAAGCCGTCCTGGCAAGTGACATGGCTGGAGACTCAGGGAAGCGCACACCTGGGGAGACCACGTCCCGAGGCCACACAGTCCAGCTTCCGGGGGAAGGCGTGCCGGTGATCAACACAGAGAGGACTAATTAAAAGTGAGCAGCGCTCCGTGCCAAGGCCTCCGAGCCGAGAGCGGCAGGCAAATGGGCCCCCACGCAGAAGCGGGGCGGAATCGCTGAGTGGTAAACACCAGCTCCCGGGGAGGTGGGAGGCGTGAGTCACCCTCCCCGAGCTGTGAGGGGCGAGGACGGGGGCGGGCGCTCAGGCTCACCTACAGGGAGGGCAGCAGAGGGGGAAAGCTGAGCTCTCGAGCACCGATTAGCAGATTGGAGGAGGGAGGAGAAGAGGAGGATGAGAAATGAGCTTCACCAAATGCCTCCATCACACCCCAGCCCGCGTCTTGAAAACACTTCCAGACACACAGCGCCTGCACACCGAGCAGGTGACAAGTCCCAGGCAGGGACCTGGTGGCCGCTCAGGCAGCCCAGCAGCTCCCCCAAGGACATTCCAAGAATCACCGCCCCTCAAGCATCATCTGCCGTCTCCCCTGAACCTCACGCGAGTTGGTGACCCCGATCTCGAGGGTAGGAAACCGGACTTCGGGGAGATCCGAGACTTTCCCACATGACCGGGAGCCTCCACATCCCCAAGGGCGTCAACACCCATCAGCATGACACCCCAGAGCACAGACAGAGTGAGCACACTTACAGAATCAGACCACGGCGGCAAAGGAGAGGCGATGCCCACGAGCAGGGCGATAGGGAAGTGCAGGCAGGCAGAGAACATGAGCGCCAGGGAAAGCTCTCCAAAGAGGACCAACAGCCGCAAGGTGAAGCGGAACCAGACACCAGCCGCTGAGAGTGCGGTAGGCCAGGGCTCAGGTCTGGGGGGGAGAACTGGGGAGGGGTGCCCGGGGCCTCTCCCCTCCCCACCCTGGGCTCCCCTGGGGGAGACCCCACGTCGGGGCAAACAGTGGCGACCCACGGCTCTCCGCTGGCCCCGTGGACACCCCGTGGGCACCCCGTGGCTACCCCGTGGCTATGTGAGCCGCCCTCCCCCCAGGGGTGGCACTCATTCCCCGGCACCAGCCATGTGATGTGTGCGTGTGGCTGCCCCAGGTCTCCAGAAAGAAGCGGGTGAGCACAGCCGCCCCCCAACCCTGCCACGGCCCCAAAGGAGCAACCAACCCCTGGACACATCCTGAATCGAACGTGCTGGGACCCGCCCTGCGGAGGCCAGCAACGCGTTTTGCTGGCTTGTGTGAAGCCAGAGGGTTAAGGAGTCAACCACTGTCCTGAGTCAAGACAAAGTGACCACCTGACTCCGCCCGGTCCTCCCACCCGGTCCTTTCCCACCAACAAGGAGGCATCAGCACGCACACAGGGCCGGGCTTCCAGAAAGTGGTCCTTACCGAACAGGACTGAGACAGCAAGGCCTGCACAGGAGCTAGAAATCCGTGGAGCCACGTCAGCAGAGGATGAGTGCGGAAAAGAACCAGCAGTGCCGAAAGATATACTATCAGTCCAGTATCGTGTAAATGAAAGATGAGCGTTATTTTCACAAAAATAAAACCTCGGGTTAATCACAGACCATATTTAAAGTCCAGCTGTGGCCCAGCACACCATAAGCCCCTCCGCTGGTATCCCCCGCCATCCCTTGGCTTGTACCCGGACGTCAAGCCTCTCCTGCCTCCACTATTTCTGCTGAGGGGGCTGACTGATCACTAGGGGACTAGCTAAAAGCATTTCCAGATATCACTCCCAGAAAGTTACTGGCAATGAAAACTGTCTTATTTCTACACGAGATAAATGACACAGGGTGCTTATTTAATCCAAGTTTGTTTTTCAGTTTAGTACTTCTTAATATTCCCCTAACATCCCTCTGCTTCATGCTTAAAATATCTCCTGCCCCTCCTGGAAACCTTCCTGTCTAGGACCCCACTCTACTTGCATCTTCTTCCTGCTTCTCTGATGTCTCGGATGAGGCAGGTTCTATTAACATCATACCCATTTTGCAGGTAAGGTCATTGAGGCAGAGGTTAGTCACTGGCTCAGGTCACCCAGCAACAAAAGGGTAGAAATAGGTTTCCAGCCCAGGCAGCTGGCCCTGCTGTCTGTCTCTCCATCACTGGGCCCTGTGGCTTCTCTACCACTTGCTGTTGTTATCACTAAGTTTTGTCCAACTCTTCTGTGACCCCATGGACTGCAGCCCACCAGGTTTCTTGGTCCATGGGATTTTCCAGGCAAGAATACTGGAGTGAGTTGCCGTTTCCTTCCCAGGAGAATCTTCCTGACCCAGGGATCTAACCCACGTCTCCTGTGCTGTCAGGCAGATTCTTTACCACTGAGCCACCTGGGGGGCCCTTCTCTACCCTAAGAGGCTTTTTAGCTCCTCTTCACTTTCTGCCATAAGGGTGGTGTCATCTGCATATCTGAGGTTATTGATATTTCTACCCTTTACTACGTGCTTTTAAGAGGCCTGGGCCTTACAGAGGGAAAGCATAGAACCTGGCCAGGGAGCAAGGCTGGTGCATCAGGGGACCCGAATACAAGGAGCTGGCCGGCCTGGCACCCTGACCTCAGACTTCCGGCCTCCAGAGTTTTGAGAATTAAACACATGCTGTTTGAGCCACACGGTCTACGGTGTCATAACAGGGGTCTGTGCGGAGACAGGCCTCCTGTTGCCACAGGGCATCTGCACTACAGCCTACAGGCAATGGTCAGCCAGCCGGCTACCTTTTAAATGGGAGTCATTGTGAGCTGAACTGAATTTCAGCAAATGGGCAGTGTTGAGAGGCCCTGGAGAAAGGCGATGGGCACTGGGCAGATGGGCCAAGGTCAGCGCGCCTCTGCGGGCGTGGGGTAAGGCGAGTGGAGGCAGCAGCACTCAGTGTGGGGGAGGGGAATTCTAGAAAGGTCTGTCGGGTACCATCTCCAGGACCTGGATGGAGACCAGCCTGACACGGGAGAGGAGCAGCCATGGAGGAGCAGGGCGCCGGGTGGAGCTCTGGGAAAGGACAGGCTCACAGGGAGATCAGAGAAAGAGGGGTCTCATTCTGGACACGCCCGGTTGCTGAGGTAGGGGCCGTGGGGTTGGAGGGGGGCCAGTCTGGCACAGCCATCGTTTCACCAACCAGAAAGGTGAGCCTGGAAGAAACAGCTGCTGTTGAGACAAAGTGATGGGGCCAGCATAAAGCGCTGCCAGAAGCAGACGCCTGGGCTTGGGACGCCGGCTCCCTGCCTCTATCCTGCACCCTCAAGTGTGCGAAAGGCTGCTCTGTCCGTGGGATTCTCCAGGCCAGAATACTGGAGGGGGCTGCCATGCCCTCCTCCAGGAGATCTTTCTGGCCCAGGGATCGAGCCTGCATCTCCAGCATTGCAGGCAGATTCTTTACTGTCTGAGCCACCAGGAAAGCCCACAGTTTATCAAAGTAGCTCCTTCACATCCTTGTCATCCCCCAAAGTATGGTTTATTTTTCAAAAGAGAAGAAAATTGTAGTGTTTCTGAAGTTTTCCCCGAACCGCATTTAAACAGAGAGGTGGGGACCCCAGGCAGGTTCCCGGGGGGCTTTTAAAAGTCACTGCATGTGAAGACTCAGCATGGCATCCCGGCATCAGGACAGCACAGGGAGGGGGGTCTTCACACTTCCTGGACGTCACTCAGGTATTGGGGGGTATACCTCCCAGCCAAGCAGGAAGCAGACTGCCTACCAGCAGACTGCCCACTTGGACCACAGGCACAACTCAACCAAAGTGGGACCCACCAGGTCCCTGGTCAAAGGCCAGCTGGTACTGTTTTTTGAGAGAAACCTCTGATCCTCCTGGGGTATTTCTGAAAGGCAATTTTCCAGTAGCCTGAAAAGACATGATTTGATACAGCAGCATTCTAGTTCTAGCTGCTGGCACTAGAGCTATTCCTGGGGTTAAAAAAAATTTTTTTTTTTAAACAACAATAAAAGCTTCTGGTTATGCACATGGGGCTCTGAGACCACCCACTTGGTCCCACCAGAAGGTGGCAGGTGGGACCCTCATGACAACCATTTCCTCCATAGTAACAAGGGAGCAGAAAATAGCTCCTGACATTCAGCAGCGATGCTGTGATTAGCATGAACTTTATCCACCCAGTCACTGAGTGGGTATCGAGTGAGACTGTTCGAACGACCACAGGGGCCGAGGAGGGGCGCGCTGAGGGCCCCACCGGCTGCCAGGGGGTGCGGTCAGTCATCTTTAGTGTACACAAGGGGAGCCACCGTGGTTCAGAGGAGATGAACCGCGCGATTCCGGCTGGAAGGATCAGAGAAGCTGCAGAGTGCGATTCCACGCGGCACAGCTGAGAACCCCTCCGCGACCTCGGGTCTACAACATGTAGACCTAGTAGGTGTTCCGCTCCCACTCCAGCTCCACTAGAAGGATGCCCATCGTCTTAATTTTTAAAAAGGGAAAAGATAAAGAATTCTAAAGATACACCACTGACAGTGTCTAGTTTTTTCTAGATTTTTTTTTCAGATACTTTTCCATTACAGGTTATCACAAGATATTGAACAGAGATCCCCGTGCGATACAGTAGGTTCTTGACGATTATCTATTTCCTATATACAGCAGTGTGTATGTTCATCCCAAACTCCGGATTTACCCTGCCTTTCCTGGACTGTGTCTCTGAGTGTGCCTCTGGGTGTTCAAATGTCTTTCTTTCAATTTCATGTGCTCCAGACAAGGTGAAAACTCCATGACCTTGTCACAGTCCTTATTTATTTTTAAACTTTTTATTTTATATTGGAGTATAGACAGCTAGCAATGTCGTGATAGTTTCAGGTAAACAGCAAAGGGACTCAGCCCTACATACATACACGTGTACCTAATCTCCTCCAAACTCCCCTCCCATCCAGGCTGCCCCTGAGCAGAGTTCCACGTGCTATACAGTAGGTCCTTGTTGGTTATCCATTTTAAATACAGCAGTGTATATTTTTTTTTCTTTAACATTACCTCCCTCCACATAGGAAAAAAAAAAAAAGTTGAATTTTTTTTTTTCTTGAAACCAAGCTAATGGGTCTCAAGATTGATTCAAAGGCAATTATCCTGTGGAGAAGTGAGTCTGAGATGAGCTCCACTTTTAATGAGTGTTGCTTCATCTCTATTAAAAGCCTGTAATGAGGTGAGATTTTTAAGGAGCTTCCTTAGCTGCAGAGCTGACCCTGTGGCTTGCCTACCTTTGGCTGATACTTATTTCCAAGTTTCTGGCTCCCAGATAGGACTGACATAAGCAGAAACATAACAAGCGAAGGGCACCTCTGTCAAACATTCCCCAACCTCAGCTTCAGAGTCAGACAAAAGATGGTGAAAAGAATGAAAGGGGGCCCTCCCAGCCCGCCCAGCCCGAGCAGCCACCAGGGAATCCAGAGAAGACAGGGCAAAGCACAAACCAGACCACACCTTCAGGCCTTAGCTGCACATATAATTTACTGGTCTTTCTCTCTAGTAATTCAGAAAAGGGAGCCCCTCCCCCCGCCCCCTGGCCCACTTCAGCACAGACGCTTCCTATTCTTCCTCTCATTCATTTGCGAGGTCAAGGTCTCCCTCAAGGGCACACAATCCCAGCTGCAGAGCTCATGAAAAAATAATGTCAGTTTTTTTTAAACAAATGTGGAGATGCTGTGCAGGGTACAAAGCGGAAACATTTTGCAATGGGTGGGATCATAGCTGCTTTTATCTTCACTGTGACTGACACAAAGAACTTGCAGAAATGTCAAAGGAACAATGCCCAGAACAGCGCATTAGGAGGTGATAATTGAGGAAAACACTTTCTGGTTTCCACAGCAAGTTCAAGGCCAAGTTTGTTCTCAGATCGCTGGCACCCGCCTCTAGCTCCCAGCTCCTCTCTCGTCCTGCACCCCACCCCCCAACACTGCCCATCCTTCACCCGGCACCAGCCGTGCTCAGAGAGGCCTCCCCTCCCCCAGAGACAGACAGACAGCTGGAGGGACGGCTCGGTGCGTGGTCTGGATCACAGTTTGGGTGGGTGAGCTCAGACTACTGGAGACCTTGCTCAGGGGTCGTTGTTGGTGGCTGGGGACAAGCTGCCAACCCGGAGCGGCCAGCCCACAACCTGAGTGCCCAGTCAGACCCCCGTGATGGGGGAGGCTGTGGCAGCTCCGCTCTGCTGCCTGCGGAGGGACTGCTGTCCGGGCCCAGAGAGCTGCCCCGTGTCCAGTCCCACCCGCAACCCGTCTCTGAAATCCAACCGGGTTAAGAGAAGAGAACACGGGCTTAGGGGCTGGAGCCGAGGTTCTGCCCAGAAGCTTGCGCTCCCTTAACTCAGAGGGCAGAAGAGCCGTTGTTTAAGGGCCCTTAACTCTGAACTTATAGATTCATTTAAGATGTACAGATAAGAAGAAAAATGCATATTTGACTGATAAAGAGATTACTTACACTCTTAGGAGTCATCATCCAACGGCAGTCAGTTAGAAATGAAAATACAGCATTCTCAAAACTATCCTGCAATTTAATGGGGGGAAAACGGTGTACTTGACAAACGTCAATCTAGATCCTACTTTTCTAAATTATATCCTGAGTACCCCCAGATAAAAAATACTTGGCTCACTCTTCTCATACTAAAATTGGCAAAGCTCTGGTCATTCCAGAACTGGACAAGATGCTAACGGAATCTTTAGACAACAAGCTGTTTAACAAGCATATACTGCACCTAATGAATAACGAACTACGCATGGCAAGCCGAGGTCAAGGCATCAGCCACCTGTATCACACAAACCTGTATCTACACGTCTGCACTTAGAAATAAGTGTAAGTGCATATACATTAAGTACGAAGTATAGATGTACAGATACATCTCAAGACATAAAGATGAATAAGCTAGAGTTCCCGCAGGAGGCAGACCCATGAACAGATAAACCATGAGCTTTTTGCTGGGCTAGAGAAGCAAGGCAAGAAGGGGCTGACAGACAGGGACAGCCCACCTGGCCTGGAAGGCTCAGAAAAGGCTTTCTGCCTGAAGCGACGCCTGGGCCAGGGCTCTAAGGGGGTGCTTAGCAAGGCAGAGAAGGGATGAAAGAGTGTTCTGGTGGGAAGCAGGGCTGGCGGCGGGAAGTATCACAGTGCACACAGGCTGTGCAGGCTGGCAGGGTGTCAGGAGCAGGCCCCTGAGCAGAACCTGGGAAGGCGGAGTTTAGAGAGGGGAGTATGAGTGTGGGAACCCAGCGCAGAGCGACCAGGAGACGGACCGCGGCCTGCGGGGGAGCCGGGAAGGGACTCCCAGGGGCTCCGAGTCCACGGCTCTGTTACCATCGGAGACTGGGGCCCTGGCCCCTGGAATCTCCCCTGCCGTCCACGAGTCGGTGGGGGTCTGCCTGTCTGAGGTCCAGTATCAGAGCAGCCGTTTCTGCCACATAACACCGAAACCATGTCCTGCAAACTAACCTCGTAACACAGTTGCTCTCGTGGTCTCCATCTGCCTGAATGCAGTTTCTCCGCTTGTTCGGAACCGAGAAAAAGAAAAAAGAAAGCAACTCCTGATATTCAGAAGCTGCCCCCCGCTCCGGGCCCCCAGCAAGGCCATGTACGCTCGTACTGGACATAAACCATCTCTAAAATACCAGTCGCCACAAGGTGGCTCTGAGATCAGGATAAGGAAAAAATAATTCTGTCCACTTCCTAATTCTGTCTAATCACAGACAAAATCAAAGAGTCACCCACGAAATACCGAACACCTTCTTTCTTGGCCAAAATGACGGATGGCTACTTCTTTCCCAGTTCCTCACTTGAGCCACCGCCCCAACACGTAAGATTTACTGGGGTGCCTGATCAGAGGAGCAACCTCAACTTTCAGACAGGATCGGATCTGGACCAACCTCCTCCGCCCCCCTCAGACCCGCCTGCAGGTCTTCTGACCGAAACCCAAATCCACATACGAGGTTCTGACAGCCTCTTACTGCCACAGCCTGGCTTCTCTCCAGCAGGTCTTCATCGCAACAAACAGAAGACGCAGAATGACCTGAAGCAGGGCACTCAAAGCTGGTGCACGGGGCACCCCAGAGGGATGGGATGGGGAGGGAGGTGGGAGGGGGGACGGGGGACACCTGTACACCCGTGGCTGACTCATGTCAATGCATGGCAAAAGCCACCACAACATTGTAAAGCAATTAGCCTCCAATTACAATAGATAAGTTAATTTTTTAAAAAAGACACAGAATGACCCAGGATGCCTGCCTGTCTGTGTCTGGAGAAACGATGGAACTTAGGTGAGGAAGACAAATAAACTGAGCCCTAGGGCCCCACAGACACCCAGGCAGGACAGCGGTTACCCCGCAAGGTAGAGAGCCTGGGAACCCTATAAGGAATCAAGAGTTAATATTGTCAAGATTCTGTTTCTTCAAGTTGGAGCTTCCCAGGTGATGCTAGTGGTAAAGAACCTGCCGGTCAATGCAGGACATGCAGGTGACCCGGGTTCGATCTCTGGGTCGGCACGATCCCCTGGAGGAGGAAATGGCAACCCGCTTGAGTATTCTCGCCTGGAGAATCCATGGACAGAGGAGCCTGGCGGGCTGCAGTCCATGGGGTCACCCAGAGTCAGACACGACTGAAGCGACTTAGCGTGCAAGCACGCAAGGTGGGTGGTGAGTATATGGGGGCTGTCATATTCTTAATAAAATATTTAAGTCTGAAATTTTAAACAATATACTTTTAAGAAGAAGGAGGGAAAATAATGTCAGCTGCTGCTGAGCTGTCAAGCTAAAAGAACTAAAAAAAGGAGGTCACGGTTATTCAGCAAAAGTTCGCCTAGTAGGTTGATGGGTGTGAAAGGTGGGTTAGAGTGGATTACAGAGCAGGAAGGAGATGGAGACAATGAGGAGAGAAAATGTGTTCTAATTTAGCTGCAAAGGAGTAGGGAGCGGGAAAGGTGCATGACGGAGGCAGCCCCGTGGCATCACGTGGTGGATAAGACCTGAAGATCTTCACTCAGGACAGGTGGCTGGGGGGGGCGGGAGCCAAATAAAAAAGACCCTCTGCCTCCTGCTGCTTCCTCTGACCCTAGCATCTGGCTTCTGAGAAACATTCAACTGATCATCACCGCACACGCCCCTTCCCCACTACTGACTAGTAAGTATCGCAAATAGGAGTGCACAGAGACTGTACTGCAACTCTTTCTTTCATTAACATAGGTAAGTAACAGGCTTTGTATTTATAGTTCAGTTTCTATACTTGAAAATTATAACCACAATATATAGATGTTACTGATGCTGAAGCTCCAGTACCTTGGCCATCTGAATCAAAGAGCCGACTCATTGGAAAAGACCCTGATGCTGGGAAAGATTGAAGGCGGGAGAAGGGGACAACAGAGGATGAGATGGTTGGATGGCATCACGGACATGAGTTTGAGCAAGCTCGGGGAGACGGTGAAGGACAGGGGTGTGTGGTATGCTGCAGTCCATGGGGTCGCAAAGAGTTGGACATGACAGCGACTGAGCCAGAATAGAAGCTATCGTAACCCAGAGGCTAAACTCTGGCTTCCAAAAGGACTGGGTAGTGTTTCCCTTCTCCAGGGGATCTTCCCAACCCAGGGATCAAACCCAGGTCTCCCGCATTGCAGGCAGATTCTGCACCAGCTGAGCCACCAGGGAAGCCCAAAAACCAAGCAGAGAAAAGCAACTGTCCGCAAAGTTCCAGGACTTCAGACCTCTCCACACCCTCTAATGGGAACGGGGTTGGTGACAAGAAGAGCCTCCCAGAACAAGCCACGGAGTTCTGTTCAGCACAGTGCTTCCCTTGGGGGAGCCTCCGCGGAGCACCCCACATCCCCACTGGGATGACCCAGGCTGCAGCCACCCCTCTCCCGGCAGCAGCTCCTTCACCACAGAGGGCGGCGGGGCTCAAGGTCAAACCCAGAACTCGGGCTGCGCTCTGGGCTCTAAGAAATCCAGCCAGTGGCCACTTGGTGAAGCTGCCATTCCCATTCAACAAAAACATGACAATGATCAATTTGATCACTCTCATCACAGACTAGATTACCTCCCTAATCCCTATGACATGCTACTAACGGATCCGATATCTAGTATCTTTATTTGAGAGAGGGAAAAATTTAAAGCCCCAAATCACAAGCTTTCTAGAAGAATGTAAAATAATGACTCAGCCTGCCAGAATATTCATTCACATCTACACAAAACAAAGAAAAAATATATTTAGAATGCTCCTTGAAATGGGAGTATAGAAGAGTTTTTTAAAGATCCTTTTCTTCAAGGAATAGGCAATCTAATTGAGGGGAAAAAATTTAAGATATATGTAAAACAAAGCTTACATATAACTTCTAAAAAACGTCAAGATAGGATGTTCAAAAGCAGGAGGGGTAAAAAGAGACTCCTTAGTATCAACCAAAATATGGCCTCCCCAGGTTTTCTGGCTGTAGGCCTGAATATCTCACATCCTGAGAATGTAGCCAAGTCAAAGTCGCTAAGTCATGTCTGACTCTTTGCAACCTCCTGGACTCTACAGTCCATGGAATTCTCCAGGCCAGAATACTGGAGTGGGTAGCCTTCTCCAGGGGATCTTCCCAACCCAGGAAACAAACCAGGGTCTCCTGCATCGCAGGCGGGTTCTTTACCAGCTGAGCTCTCAGGGAAACCCGAGTGTAGCCACGGTGAAACTGTTTGTCAACAGTGACTTCTCTGGAAGAAAGAGAACTCTGTCTTTTGCAGCCAAATTCAGCCTGCTCTCAGGACCTCGTCTGCAGGGAGCAGACCTCGATTCCCTCTGTTCTGTGCGCTGGCTGCAGCTGACTCAGCTCAAGCACCCCTGCACCCCTGAACATGCCATGTGCACCCCTCCAGCAAGCGGCGCCCCGAGGCTTCCAGCAGCCCCTGCCCTTCTCTTGGAGGGAGTGGAAGAGGCAGCCCCTCGGAGCCTCTCTGCTTCCTGCTGATGCCTGAGTTCTTGTTTTCATTCCCAGGAAAACAGTTCGATGGCAAGTCCCAGATCAATACTCTGGTTTACTGTAAATTCTACACTGAGACTGTCAGCTTGAGCTTATAAGAAAGCATGAATCTTTTTTTGTTACTGGGTTGTTTCCTTCTTTTTTCTCCCTCTCAACAAAGCCTGCTGCTGCTGCTGCTAAGTCGATTCAGTCGTGTCCGACTCTTCACAACCCCATGGACTATAGCCCACTAGGCTCCTCTGTCCATGAGATTCTCCAGGCAAGAACACTGGAGTGGGTTGCCATTTCCTCCTCCAGGGGATCTTCCTGACCCAGGGATCAAACCCCCATCTCCTGTGTCTCCCCTGCATTGCAGGTGGATTCCTTACCACTGAGCCACTGAAAGTCCCCCTTCTTTTCCAAAGGTCTAAATTAACGTAAGTTTAATATGGGAATAAATCCTATTCAGTGAGGTGTGAAAATCAGAATAAAGTCTGAAAAAAACATACTTGATAATACCAAGCTCAGAGTTGAGTGTGATGTTCAACTGCAGGACAGCAGTTACATAACAAAGAAAAGAACTGCAGGGAATTCAGATGCCAGCCAACTGAGTTGCTGCAGACGGTGGCCTGTGAGCAGGAGAAAAACATGGCTCACGACCCTGCAGAGGCTGCTACACCAGGGGCTGGGAAGATTAAATGAAATCCAACAAGAATTATTTCTTGGCAGAACTCACAGCAGAAGGAATAGAAAACTGAATCAGAAATGGAAAAGCCCCAAGTCACCAAACTCTCTCATAGGGAATGACGGTTTAATTTTTAGAGCATAAAAAATGACTAAAGAAATCAAGTAGTAATAATAGGCTGTTGATTAGGACAAATCCTGCATGCAGCAATATTTTTTCCTCCTCGGGTCAAGTGGAGAGTTGGCAATCCAAACAGTTTTGATGATTACGACAATATATTTTGTGTCTATCCAGTGCACTTCACAATATTTCTTCCTAGAAGTTTCTGATCACAGAAAGCTGCCGAAATACGCCTGGAGCAACTTGGCTACAAGATGCTGGCTAAAACAGGTGAGGGCCACAAGCTTGCAGAGGAGCTGTCAGCTACAAATTGGCCCTTGCCATATTCCTCTTCAAGGATTAGATCATGTGCTACAGCAGCTGACCTTGACACCCCCTGAAGGAGTTCAGAGTGAAGACCAGGAATGAGGCAAACTGGCAGAATAGGTCTTCAGATATTCTCTGGAGCTGATTTTATGAGCCCAATTCTTGTATCTCTTCTTATCTAGAAAAGCACTGAAACCCTTATGGTGATGACTGTTTCTCATGACTGGCAGAAATCTGCAAAAAATATGTGCTTGATTGCCTGTATTCCCTCTTCACCAAAATCACATATATACTGATTCCACCCCTACCTCTTCGGAGCAGTTTCTCAGAGCTATCTGAGGAGCTATCTCCCAGGCTATAGTCCTCATTTTGCCCCCAATAAAATATAACTTGAAACTCTCATATTACAGAGGGTTTATAAAGGAGACTAGCAAAGGCTCAAAGCCATCTGTGGTGAGGGAAAGAATGTGAAAAGAGACAGGTGTCTAGTACATTAAAAAATGTCAGGCCTATTTCCAAATTATAAGTCCCATGCCTGTTATCCACGAGTAAACTAGATCATACAATAAATAAGAAAAGAAGCATTCTCTCCTATGTTTAATTTTATGGAAAAATTAGTGAAGTCTTCCAGCTAAAGGCCTGCAAAAATATTTCAGGATGCTTTCCCAGCACCTCAAAAAAGGATTTGACATCTAAGCTGCTCCTTAAATGTTTCCAAACTCAAGGATGATCTGAGATAACTCAGTAATTTACAACTTCTGTTCCCAAGACAGCAGTAAAAACTGAGATAGAAATTGATCATTAACCGAAAACAGACCTTCTTGAAATGGGTGATTCAGCAACTGAACTCTCCTGATTAGAAGGCTTAAAAAAATATACATTCAATCTCAAAATCACTGGTTCAACTGAATGTCCATTAATAACATTAACATTTTAAACATTTGCAATCATTTAAACAAGGATTCATATCCCCAGATTAACAACTGAAAAGTAAGGTTTTGTTTCTTGTAACTGAGGGAAACATAATATTCCAGCTCAATGTCTGGAAATTTAGAAACTAAACATGATTCCAACTACAAAATAGCAGATTGAACCCATTCATTTAAGCTAATGCAATACATCATATTAACCAGCTACAGAACAGAAATTACACCACCTCATGAAAAAAACATTGGACAAAATTCAATACCCATTCATGATTAAAAAAGAAAAACTCTCAGAAAACTAGTAATAGAGGGAACTTCATCAAGTTGATAAAGAATATCTACAGAAACTAATATTGTATTAATGGTGAAATACTAAACTGGAACAAAGCATGGATGTCCACCTTCGTAATTTTACTGAGTCTAGGACTGGAAACTCTAGCTAGTACAACAGTCAAGAAAAGGCAGACAGACTAGAAGTGAAGAAATAAAATTGTCCGTATTTGCAGATGACATGATTATCATCTCTAGAAAATACAAAAATCAACTGTATTCAAGAACAAGTGGACACACGCTTAAAATACAATAGCATTCACAATCATTCAAAGAACTAAAATACTTAGGTATAAATCTAATAAAATATATATACAACTTATGTGCTGAAAACTACAAAACGCTAATAAAGGAATTCAAAGAGCTAAGTAAATGCATGCAAGGACTGGAAAACATGTACATAGATTCAACATACGAGAGATACAGTCTCCCCAAAGTGATACAGAGATTTATTGCAACTCCCATAAAAAATCTCAGCAGAATTGCTTTATACATACATCTAAGATTATTCTGACTGTATAAGGCCACAAAGGGACGAGAATAGCTAAAACAATGTGAAAAAGAGTAAAGTGAGAGAACTCAGTCTACCCGTTTCAAGAATTATTACACAGCTTTTGAACTGTGGTATTGGAGAAGACTCTTGAGAGTCCCTTTGGACTGCAAGGAGATCCAACCAGTCCATTCTGAAGGAGATCAGCCCTGGGATTTCTTTGGAAGGAATAATGCTAAAGCTGAAACTCCAGTACCTTGGCCACCTCATGCAAAGAGTTGACTCATTGGAAAAGACTCTGATGCTGGGAGGGATTGGGGGCAGGAGGAGAAGGGGACGACCGAGGATGAGATGGCTGGATGGCATCACGGACTCGATGGACGTGAGTCTGAGTGACCTCCGGGAGCTGGTGATGGACAGGGAGGCGTGGCGTGCTGCAGTTCATGGGCTCGCAAAGAGTCGGACACGACTGAGCAACTGAACTGAACTGTACAATAATCAAGACCGTGATACTGGCGCGGGGACAGACACACAAACAAACGAAACGAGACAGAGAAGTTGAAACAGGCTCAGTGAATGTGGCCGAGGGGGCTTCACGAAGGCGCAGACGTAATTCCATGCAGGACACACAGTCCTTTCAACAACGGCACCACAGCAATTGACCATCTACAGCCCCACCTTCCCCAAAACACGCTGACCAAAAATCAGTTTCGAAGGGATCACACAGCTTCTCTGGTGGCTCAGATGGTATAGAATCTGCCTGCAGTGTGGGAGACCTGGGTTCAGTCCCTGGGTTGGGAAGATCCCCTGGAGAAGGGGAAGGCTACCCACTCCAGTATTCTGGCCTGGAGAATTCCATGGACTGTGTAGTCCGTGAGGTCACAAAGAGTAGGACACGACTGAGCGACTTTCACTTCACTTCACTAAACCATAGCATTTTGAGAGAAACACAGGCGAAATCTTTGGGATCAAGGACTAAAGAGCTCTTTCACTGGCACTGAAAAGCGTGATGCATAAAAGGAGAAAGGAATCAAGTGGATGGCATCAAAATTTAAAACTTTTGCTCTGCATGAGACTTTGTCAAGAGGATGAATAGATAAGTTACAGAGTGGGGAAACACATGCAAAACACATATCCAGCAAAGGACTAATATCTGGAAGATATAAAGAACTCTCAAGACTCAAGAGTGAAAAACACAAATAGTCCAATAGGAAATGGGCAAAAAGACATGAACATTTTGCAAGGTGGGAAATGAACCAAGAGGTCAAGGCGTGAGCCAGTCACGAGATAATGGTGCGGATGAGGATGAGGAACCACCAGGGCAGCGGGAAGGAACCTGAGCTCTCCAATGGCACAGGACTGGAAGACTGGACGGCTGGATGGGAACATGGAGGAAGCCTTATGGATCATGGGGGCCACTGGATGGTTTTGACAGGAACAGAGTAGAGGGACAAAGTAGGTGATTTTATATAGTTAATCCCAGTGCGTGCTTGCTAAGTCGCTTCAGTCGTGTCCCACTCTTTGTGACCCTATGGACTGTAGTCTGCCAGGGTCCTCCGTCCATGGGATTCTCCAGGCAAGAATACTGGAGTGGGTGGCCATCGCCTCCTCCAGGGAGTTAGTCGTAGTAGGGGATAAATAGAAAAAAGTATGGGAGACCCCTGTAAGTTAATGATCACTCAAGCAAGCAGGCTTGCTGAGCCACAAAACCATGGCTCAGAAGAACAAGACGTGCCCCCAAACGAGAAAACCACGGTGGCGTGAGACCCACATCCTGTCCAGTGAGCTCAGTCAGTTAATGAGCCCCCAGGGCGTACTCTCTGTACATACAGAAAACAGTAACTTATGGAAAGGTGACATTTCAGAGTGAAACACCCTCACTGTACTGATATGAAATAATTTTTCCATAGTGTCGTGACAGTCCTGGCTTAACCATGTAGGAACAAAATTCCCCTACCCAACAGGGAGGAGGAGCTGATGACAGAAGCCTCTACTCAAGAAAGAGGAAGAAGGTGGTCCTCTCCTCATCCCCACTTTTCCTCTGATTATAAAACTGTAGCCCACGACGTTCTATGGGCGGCACCCTCTTGTAAGCCTCACAATTGTCCTGTTCTAATAAATCATTCCTTAACTATGACTTTGCCTCTCACTGAATTCCTTCTGCCCTGACCCATAAAGGACTGGAGGACCTCAAAGCCACCCTGCCCCGAGATGCCACCTAGCAGTTTCAGTTTAATTTCTTAGGCTGATGGAGATGGGAAGCAGGACAGGCTTGGAGAAAAACCCGAGCTGTCCTTCAGGCTGCTGGGCAGGCTGGAGGTGGCCGTGAGGTCCGTGGAAACGGCAGGGTTTAGAGCACTCGCGGTATCCTAGGATCAGGGCTCTAGACCAGGTCTTCCCACCTTGTGCCCTTGGCTCCCCGAGGCCCCATACTGACCGGCTGTGTCATCTATATCGTCTCAAGCTCACTCCTGCCCCAGCCTTGTACCCAGCTCTGCTTAAACCATTCCACTAGAGACCTCAGCTCTCAGCCCTTACTTCTGGATGCGACGCTTCGGCCACACGGGCTTTCATCATGATTTCTCACGCTTTCTCCTTGCCTGGAGAGCTCCGTCCATCCTGCTCCCTCTGCCTGTGAAGGCCTTCCTCTCTCTCCAGCCTCTCTGTGTGAATCATTCCCGTGCATCCGTCAGCATCAGCTCAGGCCTCCAGGCACCTTTGTGCGACCCCCCGTTAAACACCATCCCATAGGGTCACTTGACCCAGTCCCCCTCACCTTGGCCTGGCGGCCTGTCCACCCCACCCCGTCCCCATACTGCAGGTCCTGGAAAGAAACAGCTCTGTCCGATTCATTGCGGCCTCCGCCCTCAGTCAGGCCTGCGTCAGGATACATGGGACGATCATGCATTTTCTCTGGATGTGTGCGGGCATGCTCAGTCCCCCTCTGCAACCCCACGGCCTGGAGCCGCCATTCTCCCAGTAAGGGTACTAGAGTGAGTTGCCATTTCCTCCTCCAGGGGATCCTCCCAACCCAGGGATCAGACCCACGTCTCCTGTGTCTCCTGCATTGGCAGGTGGACTCTCTACCACTGAGCCACCTGGAGGGTAATAAAGAATTTTCTCTGTGTTCAGTTTAGCTCTTACAGGTTTTTCATATTATCTTCATAAAAATGTATTTTTGTAGTAGAAAATAAAAAATAATTTCTGAATGTTTCCATATCCCCAGTCCCTACAGTGAGTGTCTGGATAGATGAGGTCCTTTTGTGTTCCTGTCAAATGCCACTCTTGGCAGTTTGCACAGGAATCCCACACTTGACAGTAAAAGTCTTCAGTTATCAACAAACGCTGGAGCAGAAGCAAGACAAGAAGAGGAACTCTGGCATGGGTAGATTTATTATGGAAAACATTTCCTATCCAAGGGGATGGTCTAGTTTTGGGTGGAAGGAATAAAAGCGAGTATTTAAAGGCCAGAGAACCGGGTGTGCAGTTCTGTGAGTCACTTGATTGCAACAAGGAGTTTAAATGTGCAAGAAAGAAGAAACTAGGCACAAGGACCCCCCCCCCACACACACACACACACGACACACACATGCAGAGATATACACACAGGTACACACACAGACACACACACACAGAGACACACACAGACACATACAGACACACACACAGAGACACACACGGACACACACATGCAGAGATGCACACACACACAGACACACACATAGATACATACAGACACACACACAGAGACACACACACACAGACTAGTCATTCACCAAAGCCTCTCAAAGTGAAAGTCGTGTCGGACTTTTTATGACCCCATAGACTAGATGGTCCATGGAATTTTCCAGGCCAGAATACTGGAGTGGGTAGCTATTACCTTCTCCAGGGGATCTTCCCAACCCAGGGATCGAACCCAGGTTTCCCGAATCGCAGGCGGATTCTTTACCAGCTGAGTCACAGGCGAAGCCCGGTTAATCCAAAGAAAGACCATTTAATTTCCCTACAAAGAAAACACTGTCAGCCCAACCAGGGCTGGATCACTTGAGCCACAGCAAGAAGCAAAGACTTCCCATTTTACAGAAGATGGAAACAGCGCTCACAGCAAAGGGATTGTTGACTCTTAGGCCCCAGGCTTCCCTGGCGGCTCAGCTGGTAAAGAATCCGCCTGCAATGCAGGAGACCCCAGTTCAATTCCTGAGTTGGGAAGATCCCCTGGAGAAGTCTACCCACTCCAGTATTCTTGCCTGGAGAATCCCATGGACAGGGGAGCCTGGAGGGCTACAGTCCATGGGGTCACACAGAGTCGGACACCACTGAGTGGCTCTCACTCGCTCACTCAGGCCCCAGGCTGGCGGGTGACTCCGGAGGATGTCCCAGGAAGAAGGATGCTCCGTCCCTTCCCCACAGATGCTGGCTGCAGTCCCTCTTCTCAAGTCCTCGGTCTGAGTGACACCAGGTGAAGCTACGCTAACGGAGTGACAGAGCAGACGTGATGCCTCCCTGTTCGGGGAGGGCTGGGAATCGGCGGAGGAGCAAAGCACACCTCCGCGTCTTTTCACAGGAAGGCAATGGGCAGGGTCCTGCCCCCCATGTCTTCATCATGTCGCCATCATTTTTATTTCTTAACCTACCTAAAACTGTGTCGTTCACTTGAGTTTTCAGAATTAAAAAGAAGGAAACACAATTTCTAAGTTGTCTTAATTGCCTAATTGGCTCTAGAGCTACTGGGTTAATTTATAAACGCGACACTGAAAGCACTTTGTGAAGCTCTTCCTTACATTCCAGTTCTGTGTCCCGAGAAGTTTAGTCGGCAAGCTTCAGTAACAAAGTATCAGACAGGCAAGAGCTGTTCCTAGAACATTCACCCACAGGTGCGATCCTTCAGGAATGCGGAGATAAAACTACCAGCGATAAAACCGATTTAAACTGTACCGACGCCCAACCCCCAGCACTTCAGAAGCCTGCATCTGCAAAACGGAACCCTGATGAAGAGCGAACTGCAGTTTTAAAATATTAGGCTCACGAAACTTCTAAAAAGAGAAGTCTGTTACACGGAGAACCCTCGCAGTTTCTCGTCTTTGGCTCCAGGTACCTCTATCAAAGGCCAAGTCCGATCCCGACCACGGTTCAGAGGAACGATCACGTGGCTTTGCCCATCGCTGTCTTGCAGAGCTCGGTGTATTGCTGCAGACCGTTTACAAGAACAAAATGCAGGCCAGTGCTGGGAAGCGCTTACACAGTAGGCCCACGGCTACTGATCTCAGGAGGAGGCCTGCTTGCACGGTTGGCCCTTGGCTGGTGTCTGGGAACCCAGGACTGTATGAGGCTCCCTATACCAGTGGGCAGCGTCTCCTAACTGATAAGGTGGTTTGGTGTCCAGGCTGTTTGCACAAACAATGTGATTTATGGTGAACATCTGCTTGCTTTCTGGGAGGCTGGAATTTCAGTGGGGTTGCTAGGCAGAGAAGGCCTTCCTGACCATCCCCACAACAAAACCCCGAACTCTGACTCCAGCGGGCTTCTGTGGGCAGAAGGTTCTGCACGCAGCTGTGGTGTTTGTTGTTCGGGAGGGGGAGCCTGGCTATCTTTCACGGACAGCACAGAAGACCACACAACCCTCACGGAGTCATTGTAACCCGCCCCGGCGTAACTGTGGTCATGCGCTCACGCTGCGAGCCCTTCTGGCAAATCAGCAAACTCGTGGATGTTTTGGGGGACACTCTCCCAAAGGCTTAAAACAAAATACGAGCTCTTAGTAAGTAAAGGCTTTGTCTGATCATTTCTCTAAAGGGGAAAATACACCACCATCGTCAAGCCCAGCCAACACAGTAACCCCATGCTGCTAATTAATGGGGTTTTCACGATAAAGACACAGCTCTAACTTTTTACAGGTTGTTTGCTGCCCTTTAGTTTATGGAAAAAGAAGAGCTTAGTGACCACAAGGACATGAATGTCAAACTACAGATTTTAGACAGAACCCAAATAATAACTCTGTTCCTTGCCAGAGGCAACAAAATGAGGCAGAGCAGACAGCTGGACTATGGGCCTCCACCAAGAGACTAGGATTTCATTTCTCTAATTCAGTCTTAAGAAAAATATAATTTAATAGGACTCCACTACTTTTAAAATTTACACTTTAAAAGACAATGTGAGCAAATTATCACTAATTTTTATTACTGAGATACACAATAAACATGAAAATTCAGATGCTCAAAATTAGAACATAAGATTTTAATTTTCTTCTCCAATAATGAAAAAAAAAGAAAAAACTATAGAGCTTTATAAAAGAGATGAGCAACAAAGATATATTGTACAGCACAGGGAAACACAGCCATTATTTTGTAAAAACATTAAAAGGAGTATAAGCTATAAAATACTGAATCACTATGCTGTATACTGAAAAGTAATATGATATTGTAAATCAACTATAGTTTTTTAAAAAATTCTAGAGCTTCCTGATAACTCTTAACGAAGAATTCTCTGTTTTTATTATGTTAGGAGGACCCAGAACTAAACCAAATAAACATGCACCTGCTTAGAAGACCTTCCTTTTTTAACCACTCTGATGTTACAAACTGTTGGAGAAGATCTGCAACGGGCTTGTCCAAAATTTCTTTTTCTTTCTAGAGAAATATGGAACATGGCTCCACAGCCTCGCTGGGAGCTTACACAGAAACGTATGTAGATTATAGAGTAGGTCCGATCTGCATTCATCCCGCTAGGTAACTACAGACACCCAACCTCATCCTCCAAAGGAGGCTGTGAGTCTAAGAAAAGACAAAAGCCTCCTGAAAAGACAACAAAGAAAGAAACTGGTTTATAGTAGAGACTCTGGGCCTCTCTCCTGTCAAACAGAGAAGCTTTTAAAGACAAGAGTGGGAACCACGGGAGAAACCTGTCCATCCTTTCAGACACTTTGCACTTTCAACAGCTGAGCTCCCAGGACGAGGGTGACCCCACAAGGGTACAGGTATTCCTGGGGGTGGGGACTGGAACTCCACAGGGTCACTCCCAGGTCAGCTTTGAGGTCACAAATCCACTTTTCTCCAGTGAAACTGTTCAAGTCCTAGTTCTGGACTTGACTGACCCAAAGCTACATCTGGCCTGTCAGGGAGGGCTGTTCATAGCAGTTAAGTGACCGCCAGGTGTGACACCTTCTCTACTACAGAAGGATGCAGGCATCTTCTGGGTTGAGCAGAGTCCGAATGAAATAAAACTCAAGAAAAAAATGTTTCTAAAGAACAATTCGCATTTAATTGAAGATGTAAATTCACAGAGAAGCCTCTCATGGAAGATGAGACTGTGAGAATGTTCTCATGGATGCATTCTGGAAAAGCAGCCCTTGGCTTATGACATTTTCCTCTTTGATCATAAAGGATGCTGAGAGAGCATCAGATGCCACCGCTGACATTCCCAGGTGAGTGGCTGGGCGGCCAGCTCGCTGATGCAAGGATCCGCCTTCTGTTATTCCTTCCCTCCCCATGCCTAGACCAGGCTTCAAACGTAACAGGAGCTCAATACATGTTTCCCAATAAAAGACATGAGTATGTTAAAGAGGGGTGGTTGAACAATACATCAAATTATCAAACTACAATGCACTTTTCCTCCCAAAGTCCCCACACAGGCATGGATGGGAGAGGCTGAGGAACCAGCATGACAACCCCAGTTTTCAAGGCAACAAAACAAAGTGTATAAAAGCACATAAGTGGGGCAGGAGTTTGAAATTCAGGACATGTGGTCTCCATGGTGTTGGATACAATCACTAGAGGCGTTTTTCTCTTCATTTAACACAAGAAAGTTTCACAAGGAAACTAGAATAGGCTCAATATGTTTGACATGTTTTAGTCAATTACAAACAGGTGTACACAGATAAATTTAGTAAAACAGAAAATTTCCTTCTAATATTTTTACCCAATTTCTATATATCAAATATGCCAATATAAGAAAGCATTTCTTTAAGTATATTTTGAGAAATGAGTTAAGTATGGTTTCTGTTTTTTCATTTATTTCATTTATTTAGCTGCACTAGGTCTTAGTTGTGGCATGCAAAATCTGTTTTTTTTTTTTTTAATTGTGTTTTTTCTTTTTTAAATTGTAGCATGGGGTATCTAGTTCCCTGATCAGGAATCAAACCCAGGCCCCCTGCATTAGAGCAGGGGAGTCTTAGCCACTGGACCACTGAGAAAATACGGTTTTAGGAAGGAATGATGCTAAAGCTGAAACTCCAGTACTTGGCCACCTCATGAGAAGAGTTGACTCATTGGAAAAGACTCTGATGCTGGGAGGGATTGGGGGCAGGAGGAGAAGAGGATGAGATGGCTGGATGGCATCACGGACTTGATGGACGTGAGTCTGAGTGAACTCTGGGAGATAGTGATGGACAGGGAGGCCTGGCGTGCTGCGATTCATGGGGTCGCAAAGAGTGGGACACGACTGAGCGACTGAACTGAACTGAACTGAATGTATGCCTGTGTTTAAATATTTGGGTTTTCATTGTTCCCTTCCCCAAAACAACAAGAGGTCTACATGTCCATCTTATCCCTGCTACCACGATCGATTTTTGTACAGGTTACTGACCATAAATTACCAGCCATTATCCTTTCTAACAAGAGCCCCCCTCTACCTCTGTTGAAGAAATTTGTGAACCTCAAAAGAGCTGTTAGAGCAACTACCCCTCATCACTTTCCACTGAAACAGGGAAGCATCATTAAGATTTAAGAGGAGGTCACAGAGACAACCAGAATTTCCTTAACCAAATGTGCCATCCAAACATTTAGAAAATAGGCACTTGGAATATCCTCTGACAATGCAGAGCAAAAGAAATTCTCTCAGAACATAAGTCAAATTCTTTTTTAATCTACTGAGTCGTAGGGATCTACAAATCAGAAATTGGCCCTTCAGGACGCAGAGGAACCAGAGATCAAATTGCCAACATCCGCTGGATCATGGAAAAAGCAAGAGAGTTCCAGAAAAACATCTACTTCTGCTTTATTGACTATGCCAAAGCCTTTGACTGTGTGGATCACAGTAAACTGTAGAAAATTCTGAAAGAGATGGGAATACCAGACCACCTAACCTGCCTCTTGAGAAATCTGTATGCAGGTCAGGAAGCAACAGTTAGAACTGGACATGGAACAACAGACTGGTTCCAAATAGGAAAAGGAGTCCGTCAAGGCTGTATATTGTCACCCTGCTTATTTAACTTATATGCAGAGTACATTATGAGAAACACTGGACTGGAAGAAACACAAGCTGGAATCAAGATTGCCGGGAGAAATATCAATAACCTCAGATATGCAGATGACACCACCCTTATGGCAGAAAGTGAAGAGGAGCTAAANGATGGAAATACCAGACCACCTAACCTGCCTCTTGAGAAATCTGTATTCAGGTCAGGAGGCAACAGTTAGAACTGGACATGGAACAACAGACTGGTTCCAAATTAGGAAAGGAGTATGTCAAGGCTGTAAATTGTCACCACACTTATTTAATTTATATGCAGAGTATATCATGGGAAATGCTGGGCTGGATGAAGCATAAGCTGGAGAAAGTAAGAACTTTCCCTTATGGCAGAAAGTGAAGAACTAAAGATCCTCTTGATGAAAGTAAAAGAGGAGAGTGAAAAAGTTGGCTTAAAACTCAACATCCAGAAAACTAAGATCATGGCATTTGGCCCCATCATTTCATGGCAAATAGATTGTCAAACAAAGGAATCAGTGGCAGACTTTATTTGGGGGAGGTTCCAAAATCACTGCAGATGGTGACTGCAGCCATGAAATGAAAAAACACTTGTTCCTTGGAAGTAAAGTTATGACCAATCTAGACAGCATATTAAAAAGCAGAGACCTTACTTTGCCAACAAATGTCTGTCTAGTCAAGGGTTTTCCAGTAGTGTGTATGGATGTGATAGCTGGACTGTAAAGAAAGCTAAGTGCAGAAGAATTAATGCTTGTGGACTGTGGTGTTGGAGAAGACACTTATGAGTCCCTTGGACTGCGAGGAGACCCAACCAGTCCATCCTAAAGGAGATCAGTCCTGGCTTTTCACTGAAGGACTGATGTTGAAGCTGAAACTCCATTACTTTGGCCACTTGATGTGAAGAGGTAATGCATTTGAAAAGACCCTAATTCTGGGAAAGATTGAAAGCAGGAGAAGAAGGGGATGAGATGAGATGAGATGGTTGGATGGCATCACCGACTCAATGGACATGAATTTGACTTAACTCTGGGAGTTGGTGATGGACAGGGAGGCCTGCCTTGCTGCAGTCCATGGTTGCAAAGAGTCCAACACGACTGAGCAATTGAACTGAATGGATTCTATCTAAGGAGCTTCTCATGTGATCCTAGGGGTAAAGAACCCTCCATTCATTGCAGGAGACCTAAGAGATGTGGGTTTAGTTGCCTCGGCCAGGGATATCCCTTGGAGAAGGGAATGGCTACCTGCTCCAGTATTCTTGTCTGGAGAATCCCATGGACAGAAGAGCCTGGTTGCCTGCAATCCATAGGGTCCCAAAGAGTCAGACACACCTGAAGTCACTTAGCACACATGCATGCATACTATCTAAAGGGGGGAAAGGAAGAAGGGATGTAAGTAACTAAGGGTAGAGAGAGTGAGTGAGTGGTCACTCAGTTGTGTCTAACTCTTTGCGACCCCATGGACTGTAGCCTATCAGGCTCCTCCATGCATGGGATTTTCCAGGCAGGAGTACTGGAGTGGGTTGCCATTTCCTTCTCCAGGGGATCGTCCCAACCCAGGGGTCAAACCTGGGTCTCCTGCATTGTAGGCAGATGCTTTACTGTCTGAGCCACCAGGGAAATAAGGGTAGAGGGAATGATTTTTAGGAAAGATGAATGGGCCCTTAGAAGAACAGATGGGAAGTATGATAGTTTGTGACAAAGTTGTCTGAGTGTGAAGTGGACTTCCAGTTTCCTCTTCTGTGATAAGAGTCAACCTCCTATAGTTGATGAAACTCTCAAGGAGGACAGCAATGATAAATGAGTTCGTTTTGCAGGATCTGTCCTTAGAAAGTCAAGACAAGTCAGAGAAAGTCTTTTCCTGCTGTTCTCCCAAGTGCCTTTGCACTCAAAGTAATCAATATACCATAGTCACTTATTTGTGGTAATATGTCCTGAATTCTTTCAAAACAAATAGAACCAGACTTTTTTTTTTTTTTTAGAGGCCTGGTGTGCTGCGATTCATGGGGTCGCAAAGAGTCGGACACGACTGAGCGACTGAACTGAACTGAACTGAACACCAATGTTAACAGAAGGGTTATTCACATTAGCCAAAAAAGAGAACCCAGGTGCCCATTGACAAATGAAGGGATAAACAAAACATGGTCCATACATACAACAGACTACTATTCAGTCTTACACAGGAAGGGCATTCTGACACCTGCTACAACATGGACGGGCCTGAAGACATGACATTCAGCGGCATGAGCCAGACACACAAACAAAGACAGATACTGCATGCTTCTGCTTATGTGGGGGCACTTAGGAGTATTCAAACTCACAGAGACAGAAAGCAAAACAGTGGTCTCCGGGGACGGGGTGCCGGGGAGGCAAGACTGGGCCTGAAGACTCAGCTTTGTAAGATGAAAAGAGTTCTGCGATGGATGGCTACGATGATTCCACAGCAACGTGGATGGACTTCATGACCCTGAACTGCAGTGAGCTGTATGCTTAGTGAGGATTAAGGTGACAAATCTCATGTCCTGTGCTGAGTCTCCCAGTCACGTCCAACTCTTTGAGACCCCATGGACTGTAGCCCACCAGGACCCTCTGTCCTTGGGGATTCTCCAGGCAAGAACACTGGAGTGGGTGGCCACGCCCTCCTCCAGAGGATCTTCCCAATCCGGGTCTCCCACATTACAGGTGGATTCTTTACCATCTGAGCCACCAGGGAAGCCCAAATTTTATGTTATGCGTATTAAAAATATTTTAATTTTTAAAACTTTAAATACTTTAAATGACAATTTGTTATAAACATTTTTACCATATTTTTGCAAAAGCTAATACTGCAATATAAAAAGTCATTGAATTATGTACTTTAAATAGTAGTTTTGTACAGTATTACATTTGCATTTCAAGAAAGCTGTTTAAAAAAAAGAACTTGGCCTTTCCAAAATGACTATGTGTTAATCACTCAGTTGTGTCTGACTTTATGCTGTGCTTAGCAGCTCAGTCATATCCAACTCTTTGCAACCTCATGGACTGTAGCCCGCAAGGCTCCTCTGTCCATGGAATTCTCCAGGCAAGAATACTGGAGTGGGTTGCCATTTCCTTCTCCAATCAACACGACTAATTCCCAATTTAATTCAATCAACCACAACTGAGGGTCCCCCACGGAGACCGTGCTGTGCTTAATGAATTGGTCCCAACACCAGATGGTGCAGGCAATTATTCATGACCAGAACCAGACTGCTTAAAGGGACGGCCAAAGCCTCATGCTTCTTGCTGCTTGACTTGGCACCCCCTCCTTCTTCACCAGGCAGCTATTTATACAGTCCTGCTAAACTGCTAGTAAAATAATATCTAAAGCAGTCTTGATCTCCACCCAAACTCAGATGAAAACTAGCAACAAACCAACTGTTCTTTGCAAAGAACAGTAACCAAGCTGAGGTCTTGCCACTGTAACAGGCCCCTGAATCAGTGTCACATTAAGGGCCAGAGTGCAAGGCGCTCCTGGGGCTTCACAAAGTCAGCGAACTGCCAAGATGCTCTTCCCGAGAGGGCTGACGGCAGCTGAACTGTCAGCAGCCTCTCCCCCACCAATACCTGACAGTGATTTTCCAAAAACACCTTCTGAGAACTCGCCAGTACCTCATAGTAGAGTCTGGATTTCTACAGCCAACAACGTAACAGATACCGAAAGACACCCGGAGTCTTACTGGCTATATATATATATATATATATATCTTAGCCAAAAGATATAAGGTTCCATGATGCAAGAATAAAAGCTTTGTTTCACCAAAAATCTGTTCATCACTTGCTGGGTTTTTTTGAGGCTTTATATAACTCATTTTCATTATATAACATGTTGAGGGAAAGAAGACAAATCTTTTATTTATGGTTCAGCTCTGGTCATTTGGGATCAAAATGCACTTAGGTATTTAGAAGACACAGTCCAGCGTATCCTAGGGACTTTCAACTTACATCAAGAATAATAATTTCCGGGCTTCCCCCATGGTCCAGTGGTTAAGAATCTACCTTGCAATACAGGGGGTACAGGTCAGGGAACTAAGACCCCACACGCCCCGGGTTGTGGCCAAAAATTAAATAAAAACTTGAAAAAATAATAACTCGAGATTCCTGGGAAAAAGAGAGAGATCACTGATATGGAAAATAAATTTTGACCAATAAATAATACTCACAAGTGAAGGAAAGAGCAAAACTTACATAAAAGGCAAACAGGATAAGAAGGTTGCTGCCTTCTTAAGAAGGTTGTGTCCTGGGGGCACTGGGTGTGTTCTGGGGACGGGGTGGAGGGGTGGGCTCCACGGTGAGGGAGCGGGGAGGAAGAGACCAGCTGTCTCTTGGCTCCTGTTCCAAGCACCTTATTATGAAATCCTATCCATGATGTAACACATCATTCACCTGACTCTGGGAGGCTGAAGTCTGGAAGTTTCCAGAGTTGGATGGAGAGGACTATAGGCTTGACTATTAAATGTTTAAAAGAAACAGTGCATATGGAGTATATTTCAGCCAAACCATAATCAACACTAATCCTTAAACTCGGGAAAAGGCAACTTGCCCATTTCATTATAATTGGAATTTTCCTCAAGAAAGGCAGATTTGAATGCCAATGAATCTGGCACCTTTTCCTACTGCTTAATAAATATTAAAGAATAAACTGAAGACTACATGTGTGAGTAATAAAGCTAAGTTCTCACAGATTCCAACATCCAATATCAAAGCAGCCACGACTCTGAACCCAAGGTTCACAAACTAAAAAATGTTGCCTTTTCAATATATTCCAAAAAAACTCACTGCTGTTAGTTTTTCTTAAATAAAAAAGTTTGTGAAATACATAAAAAAGAAAAACGCACGTGTGCAAGGACACCTTCAAGTCTATGGATTATTTTACTTTTATCAAAATAATGTGTTCAGTGCTCAGTTGCTCAGTCGTGTCCGACTCGTTGCAACCCCATGGGCTGTAGCCAGCCAGGCTCCTCTGTCCGTGGAGCTGCACACACGTAATTCCCAAATCGAATGGCACTACAGGCTCACAGTTAAACATGGTGGACCTCTGCCACCTCCCACTCCTTAGCCATGGGGGCCAAAGGCAGTCACTTCCCACCCTTTCAGCTGTTTTTCTTTAGTATTTACTTGCATGTTTTAACATATACCCTTCAACTGCTGTTTCTGGACCATTTTTACTGTCTTCAGGCTTTCTACTATCAAAGGTTGAAGATTTGGGCCTCCTGCCTTCTTTCTGCACACGTGTCCCTTCACCCCCACCAAATCTTCTCAACTGTATCAGTTTTGAGATGCAATAACGCTCAGCGTTGGCACTACACTATTATATTTGGTTAAGTACTGTTCCAGGTCGGGCCCCATGTTGTACTATAATGACATTGCCTTTCTGATGCAACCATTCATTTTACCCAGTGTTAATAATGAGCTCCATTTTCCATTTCACGCCTCTAACACTGCTTTCCCCAAACTCCAGCACAGAACTAGAACCCTCGTCTCCTCACAGGTCAGCACCAGGGGATCTCTCTGCCTGCCCCCGTTTCCCCCTCTCCTGATCCCTCCACCCTCCTGTCTGATCTGGAAAGGTTGCTCTCTGGGCCTCCCACAGGTGATATCTAGGTGTCACCTGATATGTCTCCTCACCTCCCACGGCAGGAATTCCTTCATTTTCCCTGATTCCTGCATGTCTGGCTTATTATCTCATCATGGCAGAGCACTTCCTTCCGCAGCTACCCAAGAAAGAGTCATGGAGGCCAATTCGGGGGACCTTTCATGTCTGAAAATAGACTTACTCTACCCTTGCATTTGGCTGACAATCCAGCCAGGTACAGGACTCCAGAGTGGAGGCTATTTTCCCTCAAATTTGGGGGTAAAAGCTCTATTTCTTGTATGTTCCACTATTGTAGCTGAGAAGTGAGATTCTTGATCCTTTGTAAAGGACCTACTTTTCTCTCACTTAAAACTTCTAAGAAAAATGTCTTTTATTCACAGGCTTTATCAGATATCAATATGTTTCGGAATTGGTCCTTTTTCTTATACATTGCACTTAATGCACCTTCTTGATGGAAATTTATGTCCTTTAATTTTGAAAGCATATTCTATATCATTCTCCTTTAATTTTCTCTCCCATATTTTTTTTTTCTTTCTAAGACTCCCATTAATCAGATTTTGGACTTCCTCAGAGGAGCCTCTGTTTCCTCCTCTTTTCTCTCATGTTTTCTGTTATCAACATTCCAACTCTTTCACTGAAGGCTTTCGGCCATCAATTTCCAAGCCCTATCTCACAGATCCAATATATTCTCTAATCTTTCAAAGAATATCACTTATAATTTGCTGACCTTTTTTCCTCTCCACATTTCCCTTTGTTTTCCCTGATCTGCTTTGGTCCCTTTCCTGTTGGAGACAACCCTCCATGCATCGCGATCCTCGGCTGTGCGTGTGGAATCCAAAAAGGTGAACTTACGTCTTATCTCTTCAACTGAACAATTTCCCAGGGAAGAAGCTTCTAGGCCCCTAATCCAGGGAGGGAGCATACAAGCCTGGCTGTCTTCTCCCCCCGTTAATTCAATTCCTACTCCCCTACTCCCTTTCCCACGTCCGCCAAGG
The DNA here is from genome assembly GCA_006410635.1 of Cephalophus harveyi. Classification (NCBI taxonomy): domain Eukaryota; kingdom Metazoa; phylum Chordata; class Mammalia; order Artiodactyla; family Bovidae; genus Cephalophus; species Cephalophus harveyi. Next base: position 460,784 of record SJYT01049442.1, read on the forward strand.
CTCCTCTCCTAACTTCCCTGTCATGTGGATTTATGCCTGTTTTATTTGCTGCCTAGCATTTGGGGTAACTTCAGGAAGCAGAAACAAACAAGCGTGCTCAAGCTGCCATGTATTAGCCCTAACATCCAAAAATCTTATCATCGTGAAAAAGAATTCAGGTTAGAAGTCTTGGCTAGAGAACTCTCTAAACAGAGTAACGTCCTCATTTGTTAATGAGAATTTGGTCATACGTTGGCAAAAGTATTATGTTCAATTTTTGAGCCTCTAAATAATAATTTACAGATGACATGGAGAGAATTTAGGCAGGAGAAAAACAGTAATTACAGAATTTGAAAATTGGCTTTTAAGAAAGAGCCAAACAAATAGATTTAAAACGAAGAGAGGGCCGATGTGGGACACAGCAACGGCCGTCAGGTGAATGAAAGGTTATTGCAGGCACAAGATGTTGGCCCAATTCCTCTCTTTCCATTTGAAACAGAGTAAGAAAATGAACTTAAGACATAACGTAAGGAAAACTCAATGACAGTAAAGCGTAGCAAATATTACCAGAAGAGGGTATGGAATTTTCTTTTCTGGAATTGTATCAAAAGTGAGAACAGTTCACTTCTTAGAAGTAAAATCCTGCACTAGATGACATCTTAAATTTCTTCCAGGTGCATGCTTCTTTTCTTTCCAATAGATTTGCATGCAGAAAATAATCACTGCTATTCCAAGCTTCTTCTTCTTCTTTTTTTTTTTTTTTTGCTAACAGACACATTCTCCTGGGAAAAAGAAAGATTTCTAAAGCAAGTTCAGTTCCATTTCAAGATTCACACTTGCAAGTTGAAATAATTTTTAGTGAAATTAAAGACAGACTTTCTTCGTGATAAAAGCATGACTACATTCACAATGTGGGTATCACAAGAATCAGCATTGCTAAAGAAACATAGGCTTGTGTCTATTTGTTTTTAGTACAGATATTTGAGCCTGACTTCATACCACACACAAGAGTCAATTCCAGGCAGAAGACTTCAATGCGAAAGAAAAAGCAAGGTTTAAAAAAGAAGTACAAGATAACAACTTCTTGACCTCTGATTAGGAAAAGATTTATTACATTAGACAGAAAAAGCATTAACCACAAATACTGATTAGACCACAATAAAAAAATCTGTTTATTAAAAGATACCCCAGAGGAAATAAAAAGGCAAGTCACAGAGTGGCAAAAGATGTTTGTATCACATAAAACTGACAGATAATTTGAATCCAAAACACGTTTTTAAAAACATCCTATAAATCAAAAAGAAAAAAATAACTAAACAGTGAAGAAGAAAACCAAATATCTATGTGATATGTAAAAAAAAGTTCAACTCAGCCATCAGGAAAACATAAAGAAATACTACAATAAGATACTGCTCTATACCCACCAGAATGGTAATTTTTTAAAATCTGATCCTGTTTTCTCAGATGTTGCATAAATTGGTATAACCCCTTTAGAATTGTTGGCAGTATCTAGCAAGGCTGAAGACATACATGCTCTATGACCAGCATTCCACTCCCCATTATCTATTGCACTTGGCATTCCACTCCCCATTATCTATTGCACTTGGCAGAACCAAGAGTGCACATTTTTCGAGATATCTGTAGGAGAATGTTCCTAGCAGCATTATTTACAATAGTGTAAAAGTGGGCACAAGTCAAAATGTCCATAAGTGATAGACTGGCTAAATTAACCACCCTATACTCACACGATGGAATATCTTGCAGCAATGAAAATAAATGAACTACAGCCATAGGTAACCGTGAGAATGAACTCCACACAAACGAACGCAAGCCACAGATGCCCCCAAACGACTCCACTTAAGCAGGATTCTAAATCAGGATTCATCTTGAATCAGTTTCCAAAAAGTCACTACTTCAGTTCAGCTCAGTCTCTCAGTGGTGTCTGACTCTTTGCAACCCCATAGACTGCAGCACACCAGGCTTCCCTGTCCATCACCAACTCCTGGAGCATACTCAAACTCATGTTCATCAAGTCAGTGATGTCATCCAACCATCTCATCCTCTCTTGTCCCCTTCTCCTCCAGCCTTCAATCTTTCCCAGCTTCAGGGTCTTTTCAAAAGAATCAGTTCTTCGCATCAAGTGGCCAAAGTATTGGAGTTTCAGATTTAGCATCAGTCCTTCCAATGAATATTCAGGACTGATTTCCTTTACGATGGACTGATTGGATCTCCCTGCAGTCCAAGGGACTCTCAAGAGTCTTCTCCAACACCACAGTTCAAAAGCATCAATTCTTTGGCACTCAGCTTTCTTTAGAGACCAACTCTCACATCCATACACGACTACTAGAAAAACCATAGCTTTGACTAGATGGACTTTGTCAGCAAAGTTATGTCTCTGCTTTTTAATATGCTGTCTAGGTTGGTAGTAACTTTTCTTCCAAGGAGTAAGGGTCTTTTAATTTCATGGCTGCAGTCACCATCTGCAGTGGTTTTAGAGCCCAAGAGAATAAAGTCTGTCACTGTTTCCATTGCTTCCCATCTACCTGCCATGAAGTGATGGGACCACATGCCATGATCTTAGATTTTTGAATGTTGAGTTTTAAGCCAGCTTGTTCACTCTCCTCTTTCACTTCATTAGTTCCTCTTCACTTTCTGCCATAAGGGTGGTGTCATCTGCATATCTGAGGTTATTGATATTTCTCCTAGCAATGGCTCAGATCATGAACTCCTTATTGCCAAATTCACACTTCAATTGAAGAAAGTAAGGAAAACCACCAGACCATTCAGGTATGACCTAAATCAAATCGTTATGATTATACAGTGGAAGTGACAAACATATTCAAGGGATTAGATCTGATAGAGTGCCTGAAGAACTATGGATGGAGGTTCGTGACATTGTACAGGAGGCAGGGATCAAGACCATCCCCAAGAAAAAGAAATGCAACAAAGCAAAATGTCTGAGGAGGCCTTACAAATACTGAGAAAAGAAGAGAAGCAAAATGCAAAGGAGAAAAGGAAAGATATACCCATTTGAATGCAGAGTTCCAAAGCAAGGAGAGATAAGAGAGCCTTCCTCAGCGATCAATGCAAAGCAACAGAGGAAAACAACAGAACGGAAAAGACTAGAGATCTCTTCAAGAGAGACGTCAAGGGAACATTTCATGCAAAGATGGTCACAATAAAGGACAGAAATGATATGGACCTAACAGAAGTAGAAGAGATTAAGAAGAGGTGGCAAGAATACACAGAAGAACTATACAAAAAAGATCTTCATGACTCAGATAACCACGATGGTGTGATCACTCACCTAGAGCCAGACAATCTGGAATGCGAAGTCAAGTGGGCCTTAGGAAGCATCACTAAATTCCAGTTGAGCTACTTCAAATCCTAAAAGATGATGCTGTGAAAGTGCTGCACTTAAAATACCAGCAAATTTGGAAAACTCAGCACAGGACTGGAAAAGGTCAGTTTTCATTCCAGTCCCAAAGAAGGGCAATGCCAAAGTCACTACTTAGACGAACCTATAAAGAAAACTAAGGCAGTGATAACCTTACGAATCTGGACAGTGGCTACTGAGGGGGAAGGAAGGATACAGCAGAGCTTCTGTGGGGCTGGGTGGTCCGATGTCTTGATCTGGACAGTCGTTACATGGGTGTTCACTTTAAATAATTCTCTGAGGGATATTTAGGATTTTATGTACTTCTTTTTACTGGGGCTTCCCTGGTGACTCAAACAGTAGTGAATCTTCCTGCAGTTAAGGAGACCTGGGTTCAATCCCTGGGTCAGGAAGATGCCCTGGAGAAGGGAATCGCTACCCACTCCAGTATTCTTGCCTGGAGAATCCCAAGGACAGAGGAGGCTGGCAGGCATCTAAATAGTTAGGGAAAACAAACACAGCACTACATAACATAAACAGACACAGTACTCTGGGTCCTCACCCCACACTGACAAAGTAACTACTGTCAGCAATTCGGTGTTCACAGATGTGCCTCCATGCTTTTTTGTTGGCTGTAAACTGATACAGCCACTAGAGTGGACAGTATGGAGATTCCTTAAAAACTAGGAATAAAATTACCACATGACCCAGCAATCCCACTACCGGGCATAGACCCTGAGAAATCTGTAATTGAAAAAGACATATGTACCCCAGTGTTTACTGCAGCACTATTTACAAGAGCCAGGACATGCAAGCAGCCTAGATGTCCACTGACTGAGCGATGGATAAAGAAGTGGTGGTGTGTCTGTATATACATATATATATATATACACACACACACACATACAGAGAGAGAGAGAGATATAGATATACAATGAAATATCACTCAGCCACAAAAAAGAACTCATTTGAGTCAGTTCCAGCGAGGTGGATGAACATATAGCCTGTAATACACAGTGGAGTAAGTCATAAAGAGAAAAACGAATATCATATACTAACATGTATACTTGGAAGGACTGATGCTAAAGCTGAAACTCCAGTACTTTGGCCACCTGATGCGAAGAGTTGACTCATTGGAAAAGACCCTGATGCTGGGAGGGATTGGGGGCAGGAGGAGAAGGGGACGACCGAGGATGAGATGGCTGGATGGCATCACTGACTCGATGGACGTGACTTTGAGTGAACTCAGGGAGTTGGTGATGGACAGGGAGGCCTGGAGTGCTGCAATTCATGGGGTCGCAGAGTCGGACACGACTGAGTGACTGAACTGAACTGAACTGAACACGTATATATGGAACCTAGAAAAATAGTGCTGATAAACCCATCTACAGGGCAGCAATAGAGACACAGACATAGAGAACAGATTTATGGACACAGTGGGGGAAGGAGAGGGTAGGACAATTGAGAGAGCAGCACTGAAACATATATATGTATGTGTATATATATATTTGTTTCTGTTTAGTCGCTGAGTCATGTCGGATTCTTTTGTGATCTGTGCAAAACGGAAGGAGAAAAACAAAACTTCAGGACTCATACTACCCATCTTCAAGATTTACTATTCATGGAGTTGCAAGAGTCAGGCAGGACTTGGTGACTAAACCACAGTAATCACGACAGGGAAGGTTTTGATCAAAGAATAGAGCTATAAATCAATGAAACAGAAGAGAGAGCCCAGAAATAGGCCCACCCACCTAAACACAGTCAACTGACCTTTGACAAAGGAGCAAAAGGCAATAATACAATGGAGAAAGGACAGTCTTTCCTTTAATACTTATTTATTTGGGCTGTGCTGGGTCTCCAACTGCTTCCCTCCAGTTGCGGGGAGCAGAGCTACTCTCTAGCTGCGTGTGCGGGCTTCTCATAGTGGGGGCTCCTCTCGTTGCAGAGCACAGGCTCCAGGATGCTCAGGCTTCAGTAGCTGTAACACAGGGGCTCCAGAGCACAGGCTCGGTAGTCGTGGCACACCGGCTCAGGGGCTCCATGGCACGTGGGCTCTTCCCAGACCAGGGATCAAACCTGCTTCTCCTGCGCTGGCAGGTGGATTCTTTACCGCTGGGCCACCAGGGAAGCCCGCAGAGAGAGTCTTTCGACAATGATGCTTGAACAACTGGACCATCCACATGCAAGAAAGCAAGTCTAGACACATCTTTCACAAAAATTCAATCAAAATGGATCACAGACCTAAGTGTAAAATGCAAAACTGTAAAACTCACAGAATGACACAAGAGAATACACAGATGAGTTTTTAGCTACAACACCAAAGACACAATCCATAAAAGAAAATAGCTGGTAGGCTGGCTTCATTAAAATTAAAAAACTTCTGCTCTGCTAAAGACAAGGTCAAGAAGACAAGCCACAGACTGGGGGGAAAATGTGCAAATATACATCTGATAAAAGACTGTTATTCAAAATATACGGAGAACTCTTAAAACTCAAGAAGAAAACAAAAAAAGCTCGTTAAAAAACAGGCAAATGTCTTAACAGATACCTCACTGAACAGATACCTTACCACCACGCAGATGGCAAATAGGCACATGAAAAGATATTCAACATCAGACGTCATCGAGGAAGTGCAAATTAAAGCAACAACAACCCTATACACCCAGTAGAAAGGCTAGAATTCCAAACACTGACAACACCAAACGCTGGCAAGGATGCGGAGCAATAGGAATCGTCATTCCCTGCTGGTGGGAATGCAAAATAGAAGAGCCCCACTTTAGAAGACAGCCTGGCTGTTTCTTATAAAACTACTTATACTCTCAGCACAGAACCCAGCAGTCATACTCCTTGAAATCTACCAAAAGGAGCTGAAGACATATGTCTACACAAAACCTGCACACGGATTTTTATAGATGCTTTATTCATAGCTGTCAAAGCTTGGAAACAAGCAAGGTGTCCTTCATGTGTCAATAATCAAACTGTGGGTCCATCCAGACAACGGAATATTATTCAGTGCTAAAAATAAATGAGCTCTGAGGCCATGGAAGACACGGAGGAAGCTTGAGTGCACGCAACTAAGGGAAAGAAGCTAAACTGAAAAGGCTACATGCTGTACTATGAGTCCAACTACAAAAAAATGCTGCAAAAAAGGAAAAAAACTGTGGAGTCAGTTAAATATCAGTGGTTGCAAGAGATGGAGTGGTGGGACAGATGCTAAGGTGGAGTACGAGGATTTTAGGGCAGTGAAAATACTCTGTATGATAATGTAAAGATGAAAACACATCAGTATACATTTATTCAAACCCATGGGTGGCTCAGTGGTTAAAAAAAAAAATCTGCCTGCCAATGCAAGAGACATGTGTTCAATCCCTGGGTCGGGAAGATCCCCTGGAGAAGGAAACGGTTACCCACTCCAGGATTCTTGCCTGGGAAATTCCATGGGCAGAGGAGTTTGGTGGGCTACAGTCCATGGGGTCACAAAAGAGTCAGACATGACAGGGTGACTAAACCACCACAGGATATACAACACCAAGAGTAAATCTTAACACAAACTACAGAGTTTGGGTGATTGTGCCAATCGAAGTTCATCAGCTATTCCGTGGGTACCACTCTGGTGAGGATGCCTACAACAGGCGAGGCTATGCGTGCATGGGAACACAGGGTACATGAGAAGCTTCCATCCCTTTAAAAGAAGTTTTTAAAATGCAATCTTTACTCTCAAAGAGCTCAAAAAACACTGCATCCATAAATAAGTTCAGGATGTTATGAAAAAATCAATCGCAGAACAAAAAAGAAGTACACACCCACACACAAAAAAACTCGTGAGAAACAGAAATTTACTTGAAGCGGTCCATGTTCTAGACAAAGTTGAAGCCTGGGTTCTTTAGATAAAATTGAGGCCTGGACTCTTTTAACTTAGTGTTGCGGGAGGGAGATTCGAAAGAGATAGGACTCCACCCATGCCTGTGCCTGGCTCTGAACTTGCCTAAAGACCTGCAGAGGAGACAGAATTCACGCACCTGGAGGGTCCCAAGCAAACAGGATGCTGGGTGAAGGGATAAACTAAACAAGAAAGTCCTCCTTGAAAACTGAGATATAAGTTGGGAAGGGAGGAAAACAGGATACCCCATAAGGAAATGAGACAGGTGACCTCCGGGAAGACTGTACACCCCACAGTACTCAGCCAATGAGGAACTGGGGTTGGGGGCACCTGTGCGTTAGGGAAAAAATTGCTTGTTTCAACTGCCCTGGGAGTGCCTGCCCACCAGACACCCCATCCTGCAAGACCATCATTTAAAAGCCTCGCTTTCACTGTGCTTTGTGTCTCCAAGTCCATCCCTTGGTTTTGGGTTGTTGAGCATATTTCTCACAAGCTCTTTAATCAATAAAATATTGGAAGATAAAACAGAGAAAGCCATCCAGAATACAGAAAAAGGAAATATAGGCATCTAAAAGGTAAGTTCCAGTTTGTCTAATTGTCCATCATCTAACAGAAGTTCTAAGAAAAAAGTGAACAGAGAAAATGGGAGAAAATTAGTAGGGAAAATTGGAAAATTGGGGAAATTGCAAAACACACACACAAGCACACACTCCTGAACACAACAGAGAAATTTCAGAACCCCAAACTAAAGAGACTATTATTCTAAAGGTCTCCAAAGAGAAAGCACAGATCACCTGCAAAGGAAACACAATTAGGCTGAGATCAGGCTTATCAGCAACAGTGAACCCCAACGTGGAGCAGCATCTCAAAGCTCTGAGGGGAAATCACTGGATCAGCATATCACGTGCAAGGTATCTACCCGGGCAGCTGGCAAGTCAGCTGGAAGGGACCGAAGGGCACAGGGAGAGATGGTGAGGTCCCAGCAAGTCAGGGACTGGAGGGATGAGGCAAGATACACAATCTAACTACATTACTTACATCACTGAACAAGGAGAACTGAACACTGACACGGGGATGCTAGGTCAAGGAGTTGGAGAGGCAGAAAGCGTGGCCGGAAGCCAGCAGATGCTGTCCACGCCGACAACTGAAGAAACATCGGCTTAAGTACAGGCCAGACACACAGCAGGGGCTACAAGAAGAGGCAGTTACAGGCACAGAAGGGTTCCCTTCTCTGGGAACAGGGAGGGAGCAGGGAGGCAAGGTCAGGAAGACAAGAGTTCTTTAATTCCACGCCATTCTGCACAAGTCAGCTTTCTAACCATGGGCATGAGTTATTCTGTAAAAAGAACTTAAAAAGAAGCTTCATTAGAAAATGTCTTTATATTCTAACCAGTAACTGATGCGCTATTGCAGGGAAGGTTGGGAGCGCCCTGGGGACCGGATGGTGGACCACCAACCAACCGAGACAGCCTGCAGAGAGCAGAGCAGGATGAGGGCGGCAAGAAGAAGGCAGTGGGGAAGCTGCCAAGGACGGGGTGACCCCAGGAAGACGGGACTAAGGAGACCCGGAGATGCAGGTCAGACCTGCAGGGAGGGGCTGACGGCGCACGGTCACGGGTCCACTGGTTGCTCAGGGCAGGAGCGGGCAAGGATAAACCCTGCAGCATGGCCCGATGACACGGAGGGAGGAGCCTGCACACAGTCAGGAGGTCTGGCTGCACACAGGGCCCTTTCCCCGAGCTCAGCCCCTCTGCCCCGGCCTCCCCAGCTGGTCATCCTCTCCTCTCTCTGCTCTCAGCCTCTTTCTCATTTGCCTCTCATGCCCTTCCCACCTGAAAGAAACCTGCCTGGACAGAATGCCTCTGCAAGAGACCTGGCAAGGTTTGACGTCCAGAAAGTCGGAGGGGTGGAGTCTGAGGAGGAAACTGACAAAACGGATGAGATGCAACCCAGAGGTCGCTTTAAAAGGCCAAGACTCCCACGCTTTGAGATATTCCCTAGGTCACTTGCAGGCACTCTCTGATCTAAGAATCTGCAGTCTTTGCACAGACCGGCGCATAATTCGCATAAAGCCGATCAGGGGCTAACACGGGACCTTGACCCTGACTCTCCTGGGAACATCTCTGAGCACTGAAACCACTCCCGGGGTCCAGATGCTGCTCCAACCCTGGGCTCCACGGCAACTAAACAGATCCACTTCACCCATATTTGCTCTCAGAATGAAACGCACTGTGACCCTCACAGACTGCCTAAAAGCATGGGGCGTCTGCTTCGTGAGAAATCTTCAACCTGGCGTGTAAACTACTGATAAGGCCAGCTTTGGAAACACACCAACGCCACACACTCCTCCCTCTGGTAACTCAGCGGTGGGGGAGAGTCCAAAACGGGAGACATAAAAATGCTCATTTCATCCTGTCTCTGGAGTCCTGCTCGAAAACTAGTCATCCGGGTGTCTATTGCCTATATTTCCTTCAAAGAACACCAATGCCTCTGAAAGTTGCGATAAGAAGTGTGAACAAAATCCTGCGCTAACAGCCTACATGAAAAGGAGTATTTCATTAGTGGAGAAATCCTGCTTGAACACGTGTTCCTTGCATTTGAAAAGAAGTAAAATTAAAAAAAAAAAAAAAACAGCCGGCAATCAGTATTCACGAACCTGAACGGATCTGCCTCTGGCATCAATTCAGAGCCGAGACTCGGTGTCACTGCACGGAGCCGGGGGACGCTGCCTCCCGGAGCGCGGGCCTCCGTCCATTTAATGAGCTGGCACCGTCGAAACGCTGCATTATTGGGCCTGCTCCGTATGCAGACACCTCTCTGCAGCGAGCGAGCACAAACCAATAGATTCCCTCCTCCTTCCAGGATGATTGCTTTTAGCTGCCAACACGCCGAGCTGCCGCTGCCATATTAATGCCCCATCTTATCTCGAAGCCAAACCTCACCTCAAAAAGACTTAGCGGATTTTCAGGTCAACGCAGAGATGAGAGGAAAACATCGTGACGTTGGATGCAGAGTTAGTGATCCCTGTGGGCAGGCGTGCTGCAAACAAAAGGTCCATCATGGCAGACGAGAAGGCTGTCTGCCCAGCGAAAGGCCCGGAGCCGTGACCAAAACATGCCCAGGGAACGCGCGTCCTGGCAAAGCTTTCCCAGGAGGGCAGCGGGGCGGAAGGGGACAGGCGGAACGGTGAGGAGCCTGTGTCCAGCGCTGCCGCCAGGCCCGCTGCTGAACCTTTAGAAGACATCAGAAGCCGTCCCACTGTCTCTCCGGCTCACCTCCCCTGGTTTCCGGGCGTCAAACCGCGCGGGCCTCTCTTCAGACGTTTCAACAGCAGCCAGCCGGCACCCTGCGCTCCTGCCGTCTGCCAGGGTCCCTTCCCCGGGCTAGGCTTTCCAACGTCCTCCGACACTGACCAGTAATTCCCGAAGGTTCTCCCCAGGCCTCCAGCCCTGGCGACCTGGCCCGGGCCCCACCGTGGCCACCTCGGTGCCCAAATCCCCGGCCAACCCGCCTCAGCCCGCCCCCTCTGATCCGGTGGCACTGACCACTTGGGCTTCCTGTTCCCTCTCCCTAGAACATTCTTGCCTTTTCCAAGACCACAGGCTCACGCCCTCATTCCAAAGGTCACTCCTCAGGGACCACCCCACCCAAAGCACCCCATCACCTTCCCCCCACTCACCTCCTTTCCCTTCTGGCCACTTCTCCACACCGGTCACTGTGCTCACCGCCAGCCTCCTCCCGTGGAATACAGGTGCTGGGAGGGAAGGACCTTGTTCACCACCGTATCCCCAGTAGGTAGAGCAACTTCCCCCACACACTTGGTTCTCAGTCAATGTGTACTGAATACATGAATGAAGAAACAAACAAATCTAGTCCCAACTCTAATAAATACCTTTCGGGTCTCAGGCACGCCACTGGTCTCATCCTTGGGATGAGGACACTACTGCACAGTAGCTAATGTCTCCTCTTATTCTAAAATGCTAATATTTCCTTTACCAGCTCATCGCCACCACGAAACCTGGGGACGCTACCATCTGATCAGTAACATATCAAGTTTACAGTAAAGGATATGAATAGCCGGGAGTTCACGAAAGCCACCGTTTAGCACACTTTGCTCTTTTATAGATTCAGGCTCCTTAACATCCAATTTGCTTCAAGTGTCAGTGGTATCCGCTGATTACACACACATATATATATTTACGCACCTGCACCCGGCTCTCCGTCCTTTCCCAGATTATCTCAGAAATGCCGCAGGAGGAGGCTATCACTAGGGATGCAAGGGCCCCAGGAGCTGAGCAAGTTACAAGCATCACAGTTGCCACGTGCTTTTTGCACACATATTCTCGCAAAGAATATGTTGATACAGAGAAAGATATATATGCCCCGGAAAGTTAACGTCAACCAAAATTATAACATGTATTTTAGGAGTTCCCTGGGAGTCCGGGGGTTAAGAATTCACCTTCCAATGCGGGGTACGTGGGTTCAATCCCTAGTGGGGTAGAAACCCACATGCAACTAAGTCCAAGTACCGCAACTACCGAAGCTGGTACGCTCTAGAGCCCGCGTCCCACAGCAAGTGAAGCCTGCACGCCTCACCGAGAGCAGCCACTGCGAGCTGCAGCTAAGACCCAGCGCAGCCAAATTAACCAAATTTTAAAAATATTTTACATCTTGTGGCTTTTATCTAGATTTTACTTTTTAAACTTACGACACTTGCCTTTTGCTTCCAAAAACTCTTTTTTTTTATTTAGAAAGTATACCACTCAATTACTGACTCAGTCCCCAAACTGTATCACAGGTCATCCAGGAAAAGATAAGCTCTTTCCACACTGACATTCCATTCAGAGACTGAAATGGAATCATGGGCAAGTTTTAAATCTAATTATCTTTTTAAAAAATGGTTCATCAAAGGATGAGCCCATTACATACAAGTCAACAACATTCTTGCAATGACTTTGAAAAGAACTCTTTTCATCTGTGAAACAACTTATGATAAAGGAATTTTCTCCTTAATCAAACTGAAGCATTCTGAACGTAATTTGAAATTTTCCAAGGGAAATCAATTCCAAATATTTTATATTCCTTGCACTACATGCATAGGTAAACAGTCCTATTTCAACGCAACAGTGGCTCTCACATCAAAAAGCTTAATTTTTACTCCTCAAGGAACCTCAGAATGAAATCAAAGTTTTCAAGGTCTTATTTTAACAACAAAGTTGGTATGAAAAGGGGAAAAAAATCGCAAACTAAGCTTTCACGAACACAAGACACAGAAACTCCCACTCAAAGCATCACCAAACTCAAGTCACTAATACATAAAATATTAACCTGATTTTATCCCAGATACTAAGCTGGTTTAACATGCCAAAATCAGGAATCTAACTTCTCACATTAACAGTCTAAAAACAGAAAAATAGTATAATCTTCTTAACAAATACATAAAATATTTTTAGTAAAATTCAATATTCATGATTCAAAACCCTTAGAAAAGGAGGAATAGAAATCACGTCTTTTATCTTTATTAAATTATCTACTCCCCCCCCAAATGCTACAGCAAACTTCATACTTAATGGTTAAGTGCAGAAAATTTCCCTTTGAAATTAGAACAACAAATATGTCCACCTTTCTAGACAAGTAAACAGACCCCAGCCAGTGCAATGGCAGAAGTAAATAAACGGTATAAGGCTTGGAAAGAAAGTCTTATATATTTGAATCCTTCATAAATGATATGATTGTAGAATATCCAAAGGTATTCACACATAAGCTGTTAGGAGAGTTAAACAATGCAGAATAATCAATTATCAATGCAGAAAAACGAACTAAATTTCAATACAAACAGCAAACAGAAAATTAAGCCTTAAAAATAATGTTTGCAACAGTATAAAAAATATGTGGAATGCCAAAAGATATGTAATATGTCTAAGAAAAAAACTACAGAATTTTTTTAAAGATGTTTTAAAAGACTTTAGAGAAAGATTTGATATTATAAACTATCAATTTTCTTCAAATTAATTCGTAGATTCAATGCAATCCCACTCCAGATTCCCAAACTTTATTTGGGGAGTGTGGAACTTCACTAAGCTGATTCTAAAATTTTAAATGGCCAAGACAGGTTAAGACCCTCTTGAAGAATGTCCTCTGAAATCAAGATTTTTTAAAAAAGAAGAGCATGGTATGGGCATAGAATAAACCAACAGAATAGACTCACACTCATCCTGATATGTGACATTCCACAGAAGTAGAAAGGACAGTCTTTCAACCGAACTGAGAGTAATACATATTCATAGAGCAGAAATCAATTTGGATTTCCAACCTCACATAACACATCAAAATTAACTGCAGATGAACTTCAGACCAAAATGTGAAAGGCTAAATATGGAAAATAATTTAATATACAAATTAATCTTGATGTGTTATGTGAGGTTAGAAATCCAAATTACTTGAGTTTCTCATAGAAAATTCATTAAATATAGAACTTAAGAATACTTCCTGGCAGTGGGGTAGGAACGGATGTCTTAAACAAGGTCCAAAGAGTCACAAACCATAAGCAAATAATTTATAAATTTCAACTACATCAAAGTTAAAATTTTCTGCTTATTAAGAAACATCACAGGAAAGTCATCAGGGATGGGAAAAGAGACGAGGCATACGTGCACCCAGTGGACAATTAAGGATTCAGAAGGTATAAAAAATGAAATGAAAATTACTGGAAATAAATATGTAAACTCTAGAGTTTGATTTCGACCTAAGTTTCATTCTCAACCCACTCCAGTATTCTTGCCTGGAGAATCCCATGGACGGAGGAGCTTGGTGGGCTACAGTCCACGGGTCACAAAGAGTCGGACACGACTGAGCGACTTCACTTTCACTTTCACTTTCATTCTCATGAGCAAGTACAGAAAGACAGACGCATGATAAGAAACAGGCTGCAACTAAGCATAGGGGTTGTTCCCTCTTCTCAGCTCCATGGACTTCTCCCTTGCATTCCTTCCACTGAACCACACACACAAAATTCATGTCCAAGTGCTGCGTCCATCCCTGCGAGGCGTGACCCAGGGCTACTGTGCTGTGGTCCCGGGGTCAGGGTGCACATGCGCTACCTCCACGGGGGTGAGGACAGAGCAGGTGAAGGCACAGGGGGAAGAAAGAGAAGCCGAGATGACCACAACGGCCCTGATGCTAGAAGCGATCACGAGGCCTGGGGCAGAGAGCACACGCCGCGAAGCTCAGTTTCCCGGCAGGGAGCCCACAGGATGAGGCCTGCGGTGGGGCTGGGGGCCGAGGAGGCGGGGGCGCTGAGCCACCTGGGGGCTGGACGGGCAGCGAGGGGCCGCTCCAGCTCCAGGCCCGCTCCCCGCTCCCCACTCCCGATTCTGGAGCATCTTCACGTCCCCCACCCCGGAGCCTCCCCACAGCCCGGTCAGGAGCTGCACCAAGGGACCCCGGCTTCAGGACACTTCACTCAGTCCTCAACTCTGAAAAGACCACCCCGGGTCGTTTAAAGTGCGTCCTCCAATCAGGCCTTCCCTAGTAGCTCAGACGGAAACGCCGGAGACCTGGATTCAACGCCTGGGAGGGGAAGAGCCCTGGAGAAAGGAATGACAGCCCGCTCCAGCCTTCTCGCCTGGAGAATCCCGAGGACAGAGGAGCCCGGCGGGTCACAGTCCATGGGGTCGCAAAGAGTCAGACACGACTGAGCGAGAAAACACACACGCGCACGTCCAATTAGGCTGACTTCCTCACTCTGTTACACTCACACACACACAAAATTATTTTGCGGTCCCCTTGCACACCAGAGTAGTGACTTAGGAACAAAAGGGAAAAGCCATTTTCGGCTACAGAAGCAGCTGGTGGGTCCCAGACGGCCCGCATCACCCCTGCCAGCTCCCACCGGGTGACCGTCCTCCCACTGCCCTCCGCTCTCTGCCCACAGGTCCCCACAGCAGCCCGGAGACCCCTGGCCTCACTGTCGCTCAGGGTCACTCCCCTCCGCAGACCTCCCAACCGGCTCGCGCTGCCTCTCGGGCCTCGTTTCCTCCCAGAAACCCCTCCCTCTGCTCGTTTCTGGGTTCGCTCTTGCGTCAAGGCCTTTGAAAGGGCTGTTCCCACTTTGAACTTCTGCACCGTCCCCAGCACATCCACAGGCTTGCCCCTTCCTGCCCCACTGAAGCTCGTCCCAGACATCACCTCCCGGGAGAGGCCTTCTCCAGGCCCCCAGTCAAGAGGCCACTGGTCACTCTGGAGCATTTCCTACTTCAACACTCTGCAGGGTCCTTGTCAGTCTCTACATTTCTCTCGATTGTGTCTCGTCTATTCTCCACCAAAGTCAAGTCCTTGCTATGCCGCTCATCACAGCTTCCCAAGCTCCCAGGGCAACGTCTGAAACATGGCAGCGGGTCAGCACACATCTGTTGACTGAACAAGTGATAAACAAGTAAACAAAGTAATAATCCAGGTCGCCTCTATCTCCCACGCCTCCCTGAAAATCACCATTATATTACAAGTGTGTTTAACGGCTCAGCCATGTCCAACTCTTTTCAACCCTTTGGCCTGTAGCCCGCCAGGCTCCTCTGTCCATGGGATTTTTCAGGCAAGAATACTGGAGTGGGTTGCCATTTCCTCCTCCAGGGGATCTTCCCGCCCCAGGGATTGAACCTGCTTCTCCTGTCTCTCCTGCATTGCAGGCAGATTCTTTAAAGGCTGAGCCATCAGGGAAGCCCATATTACAAGTGTAGCCAAACTTTAAATGTTACAATCACCCTAAAGGAAAAATATATCCTTTCCCTCTCTTATATTTATAGAATGAAATATTAAAGACTAAAATCCATCCTTCAGAAAAGTTCTAAAATTGAAAAACAAACAAAAAATTACCAGTCTGTGTGACTCCCAGAGTGAGTACATTTAAAACAAAGCATTCCTTCCACTTCCTCTGGCATCAGCTGTTACCTCTCCAGGCAGCGTAGCATGGCTGCTCACATACATTCTTCAACATCATGTCAGTTTTTAAATTAAATCTTTTACCCTGTATTTCTGACACTCATTCACATAATCGGGTTAGTAGAGATATCTCAAACTCAGGGTACTTTAATAGCCTCTTTTAGTGGAAATAAACAGGAAGTCCAAAGGAGAAATGGGAGATATGTTCAAAAATGTTATTTTCTCTAGCTCCATTTTTGGGGCACCAAAAGTAGAGGGACCTCTATTCATAGCTTAAAGAAATTCAAGGCTGATCTGGTCTTTAAGTGCTCATTTCCAGTTACACTGAGAAAATCGCCATTCAGGGCTGAGTGGTAGTCTCCAAAAAGATACATTTACATTCTAGAACCTGTGAGTATTATTGCACATGGCAAAAGTGTGAACATTACCCTATGTGGTAAAAGAGGTGATTGAGTTACTGATCTTGAGAGCAGGTGCTTATGCTGAATCATCTGGTTGGGGCCTAAATGCAACCTTATGTATCCTTAGAAGAGCGAGGCAGAGGGGTTCTGATACAGAAGGGGAGGAGGTGATGTGATCACGGAGGCAGAGACAGGAGTGATTCGGCCAAAAACTAACACAGACGACCAGACTCAAAGACCAGACTCTCCCCGGAGCCGGCAGGGGGCAAAGCTCTGCCCACACCTGTATTTTAGACTTCCAGCCTCCAGCCTATGAGATGACACATTTCTATTGCTGTAAGCCTCCCACTTTGTGGGCATTTTATATTTGTTACAATTATTCATTAATATGAGCTGGACACTATGAAAAGCATGGCCCAAGAAGTCTGATAGCTATCTAAAAAAGTTTTTGTTTCATGGTAAATACATTTGACATTTACATTTTGCTTCCCTGGTGGCTCAGATGGTAAAGCGTCTGCCCACAATGTGGGAGACCTGAGTTCAATCCCTGGGTTGGGAAGATCTCCTGGAGAAAGAAATGGCAGCCCACTCCAGTGTTCTTGCCTGGAAAATCCCATGGACAGAGGAGGAACCAGGAGGAACCTGGTAGGCTATAGTCCATGGGGTCGCAAAGAGTCAGACATGACTGGGCAACTTCACTTTCACTTACATTTTGCTGTTGTTGTTCAGCCACTCAGTCATGTCCAACTCTTTGCGACCCCATGGACTGCAGCATGCCGGGCTTCCCTGTCCTTCAGTGTTTACATTTTGGTGGTGGTGGTTTAGTCACTAAGTTATGTCCAACTCTTGTGACCCCAGGCTACAGTCTATGGGATTTAAGTGAGTATAATTTGAATATATTCAATTTCCATTTGCAGAGCAGATCTAGAATATGATACTCTGTACTCCTCTGTTCTCCTGATTTGAAGCCAATCACTTGAGCTCTGTAAGGTGGCGTTCCACCTGAAAACACAGGATTAAAATTCTAGACCCCCTAAGGGTAATAAGGATAGTGAGAAAAAAGATGATGGCAGGCAACCCCTCACAAATTCACGGAATCACAGAGCTACAATAGCTCAAGAAGACTTCAGTCCCAACTTCAACCCAGGGAGGGGAACACAAGAGCCCATGGGCGGAGGCCCTCGCCCTGCGACAGCAAGAGGACCCCAGGTACCACGACTCTGCCAAGAGCCTTTGCACAGCAACACGCCGCCCATAGAAGGATGAGGCTGACATTCCCAATCCCCCGTGATCTGTTTTTCCTCCAGCTTCCTCTGATTCAACGCAAACACTCGGTCCCCTTAGGGTTCATGGCAAAATACGGGGCTGGAACATAGACTGCTTCAACTGAAAAGACTCTAGTGCAGGCCTGATGGGGGAAAAGTAACAAAACGAAAACGACAAATGTATTCTGAGGATCACGAACCAGGCCCCATGCAGAACCAGAACAAAAAGGAGAAGGCAATGGCACCCCACTCCAGTACTCTTGCTTGGAAAACCCCATGGGAGGAGCTTGGTAGACTGCAGTCCATGGGGTTGCTAAGAGTTGGACATGACTGAGCGGCTTCACTTTCACTTTTCACTTTCATGCATTGGAGAAGGAAATGGCAACCCACTCCAGTGTTCTTGCCTGGAGGATCCCGGAGATGGGGGAGCCTGGTGGGCTGCCGTCTATGGGGTCTCACAGTCAGACACGACTGAAGCGACTTAGCAGCAAGGCCACTGCAAACATCCACTCTTCCAGCATCAATTAGCCAAGAAAGAGAGTGAAAGGATCTGCCTGGAACCCGTCCCAGGTAATAAACAATCCAAAAGATCACATCTTTTTTTTTTTTTTTGCTGTTTATCTATTTATTTATCTTTGGCTGTGATGGGCCTTTGTTGCTGCATACGGGCTTTCTCTAGTAGCGCAGAGCGAGGGCTGCCGTCTATTACCGTGGGCGGGCTTCTCATTGCACTGGCTTCTCCTGCTGTGGAGCATGGGCTCTGGGGCGCAGGGCTTCAGAGGTTGCAGCATGTGGACTCAGCAGCTGTGGCTCCCGGGCTCAGGAGCAACCGATTCAGTTGCTCCGTGGCACATGGGATCTTCTGGGACCAGGAATCGAACCTCTGTTTCCTGGATTCTTTGCCACTGAGCCATCAGGGTAGCCCCAAAGATCACACCTTACTGAGTGAGTCATCAGCACTGCCATTTTCCCATTAAAGAGACCAGCTAGAGACAAGATGTGTGATAAAACTCATCATCCCAACGGGATAAAAATTCTTAAGAACTGAGAACAGGAGGTAGCCTCTTTAATTTGAAGAACATTTACAAAACCCCTCCAACAAGCATCAGACTTATCAGTGAAATGATAAAAGATTTCCCCTCAGGATCAGGAATGAGGTAAAGATGCCCACCACCACTTCTCTTCAACCCTGTACTCAAGATCCCAGCCTACGCAGTAAAGCAAGAAAAAGAAATAAAAATTATAAGGGATGGAAAAGAAGAAATAAAACTGTCATTATTTACTGATGTGTGATTATATATGTAGGAAGTACAACAGAAAACACAGATAAAATATTAGAATTAATAAGTTTAACAAAGTTGCAGATACAAAATTTAGCATGTAAAAATAAACTGTATTTCACATACCGGCACAAAGAGATAGAAAATGAAATATTTAAAAGATATCATTGACCATGGACTATATAATCAGAAATATAAAGTAACTAAAAATGGGTTTAACAAAGATGGGAAAAACCTATACTAGGAAAAGCATCAAGTTTACTGAGTTTTCTAAAAGTAATTCAGGTATGTGCATAGATTTTAGTTATAACAAATGAAAGAAAAATAAATTGGGTATAATTATCACCATATCTTCTCATTCAAAACTGATTTTGAAATCTAGAGGTATCTTGATGCTTTATTTAAGAATTCTGCTCAGACAGGTACAAGATAGGTTTTGATGGTAAACCAGAATTCTTATCATTAGTCCAGGTTTTGAGTAAACATAAAGAAACATTTAATTTCCACACTAAGTACTATATTAACTATGAAAGACAAAAAGACTTTAAGTCTTTTAATTTTATAATTACAGAAAAGTCTATTGAAAAATAAGATCTAAAGTGGCATTTTACAGATATGTATACTATTTCAACACATCTGAGATTCTATGCCATCTACTCTATTCCAATCCATTTAGAATAAGTGTTCCAAACCAATGTATATATAACGAGGCCAATTCATCCTTAAATGGGAATTAATTGAAATTTCTGCCTTGTGTTTTTAGTTAATCCCCTGTTAGAGCTACCTTTATATGTAAGTGGAATGGATAGCTTCCCTTAATGTGATATTTATAAAGCAGACTTCTCAAAATTCCCCATTAGCCTAAAAACATCAGAAATCCAAGTATCAATAGTAATTCCTTTGAGCTAAGACACTATGTCTCCTGGGATCTATTTTTAAAAGAAAAATACTTCTTGGAGGAGGTAGCATATCTGAGTCATTATCCAATTTTAATACAAAACTGAATTTACCTGACTCATACGCAAGATTTTAGGGAAACAAGTCTGACAATGTAGAGGAGGAGCTACCGTGAGCCAGACGGGTCGGCACCGTGGGTCTGCTGGAAAGAACAAAGTGGGCAGCATGGCAGTGCGGAAGGGAAAGTGAAGAGGGGCCGGAGACCAGCGTAACGCGCTTGACGATGCAGGGACACAGCCCTGCCGTCAAGACGAGTCCGAGAGACGAATACGGCGCATTGTGACATCCGGACTGCAGTGCTGACGGCCTGTTCTCTCTGCCGACGGAATACGGGAAACCCCTGAGTACAGGACTTACGTTCTTCTCTCTCACAGGCCCTCAGGGCCAACAAAGCGCTCAGTAATACCATTTAGGGAATTAATAAAAATGCATCCCCTGAGCTCTGGGATATAAAGACCATACGTTTAAATCAGAGACAGCATTTTCTTGGCTGTTGGCACAACCAAGTATTGACAAAGACGGTGAGCAACTGGAACTCACAAACGGTGCTGGAGAGGGTTTACACAGACACCAGCAAGGTGGAAAACTGCCTATGAGTGTGCTGTTCTCAAGGGTAAGTAGAGATCCTGGGATCCAGTGATTCAAGAACAGATGTATCCCCCAGAGCTTTCTTTATAGCAGTCATTGTGCGACAGACACAGACTGTCCATCAACAGTAAAACGGGACATTGTGGTACATTCCTACTATCAGACACTGCACGGCAACAAACAAGAGCAAACCACGGCATCAATCTCACAGACACGGCGAGAGGAGCCAGAGCTTATGACGCCACTCACACGCAGCTCAAAACCGGGCAAAACTACTCCAAGGCGCTGGATTAGATCTGAGGACAGAACAGCAGTTATTTATGAGGGTGGGGATGTTAAGTGGGAGAGAGGTATGGACAGGGAGCCTCCTAGGTGGTGATCTGTGAAGGTATACTCGTATGTAAAACTTCATTGAGCTGTATGTACACTTAAGATTCGGGTACTTTATATGAATTATACATCATTAAAAGGCTTCCCTGGTGGCTCAGAGGTTAAAGCGTCTGCCTCCAATGCGGGAGACCCGGGTTCGATCCCTGGGTTGGGAAGACCCCTTGGAAATGGTAAATAAAAAACACTGACTGTTTATCAACGCTGAATATTTGTCTTAATCACTTTAATTATGAGAAGCCAATGTTCTCTAAACGTATTTTTGTTGTTGGCTATAATATAATCATCTAAAACACTTGAAAGGAACTTCTAGCCAATCAAAAAACAGGACTCTCTCCCAATGCAGACATGTAAGTGGTTCTAATTGTCTCAATAATATTTGATCCTCATTAACATCTCAAAGGAGCCCTAATCAAAATCCAGACATCCATGGAGAGCAAGAGGTAGTCAGGACAGGCACCAAAGTGAGGCGCATCTCCAACTTGACAACCAAGGGTCCCAGGGGCTCGGGGCGCGGCTCAGGCTACCCGAGGACTCCTCCTAAAGCAATAAGTGAAGTGAAGTGAAGTTGCTCAGTCGTGTCCGACTCTTTGCGACCCCATGGACTGTAGCCTACCACGCTCCTTGGTCCATGGGATTTTCCAGGCAAGAGTACTGGAGTGGGTTGCCATTTCCTTCTCCAGAGGATCTTCCCAACCCAGGGATCGAACATGGGTCTCCCGCCTTGTAGGCAGATGCTTGACCATCTGAGTCACCAGGAAAGCAATAAAACAAAGACGCCTGTGATTCCTGAAGCTCCACCTCTGAGATGCACAGATACTCACGCACTAGACGCTCTGTCTTACGTGAGCCGGTCCCCAACTGGAGACCCATTAGTCAGGGAATCACAGGAACTCGTGCAGGAGAACGACTGCCAACGTGAGCCTGGTGTGTCTACGGAGGCAGCGGAGAGCAGTCAGAAATCAGGACCAGGGCAAGGGTCGCCGTCAGCCGCCAGCTCGCTCTCCTTAACTCACGTGGCTAAAGTGTCATTTACACAAAAAAGGTGCTAAACATGTTTTAAGCTAATGATTAAACATAAAGGAGTCCAACTCAGCAACTAAACAAGTCATTATCGCTTAAGTAACTCCTGACAAAAATAACCAACGTGTGGGAAAAAAAAAAATAGAGAAGTCGCAGAGAAAGGCATGAACTTCAGCTTCCACAGCCAAAGCACACGGGAGATGGCCTCGGCTATGTCAGCCACCGACTTTCCATTTTCAAGCAAACCTACAGTCCGTCAGCAAGATGGAACGGGGACCTCTGCCCTTTCTGCTAGAAGAACTGGCTACCTGAAAAGCTAATGTACAATACCTCTGAATTCTAAGAAGATGCTCTCCGTTTTCAGTGGATAAGCAGAATTCATTTATTCATTTTAAAATATTTAGATTAAAACTGCCAGCCTCATTTTCATCACTGAAAAAGTCATTACATAATTTTTTCCCTGTAGCTGACTCTCCACCGCTTATCATAGGTCATCTCATAACTGCATATTTTAAATGGCTACAGAATTTCATTCACCATCAAGCATCTTTTTCATACTGAAAACAGTAAAACCTGCCAATCAACTGGAAAAACATCAGCAACAGCAACAAAAATATACATATTTTCCCTTAAAATGTTATAGAGTCACTTCCTCCAAAAGACCTAAGTGTTTATCTACCTATAAAACGTCATCTCCTCTGATGAAAGGGATAAAAAATTTTAAATCCACATCATTAATTTTCTCCTGTTCTTGTCATTCTTCAAGGATACGATGCAGTGAAAGAAGAGTGGTATTTTAGGCTTAACACTGAGTCTAAGGGGAAAAAAATCACAGTAATATTCAGAACAGGTTAACACAGGAAGTCAAGAAAGCAAAAAGCAGTAAGATTCAAGAGTCCCTTCTGGGACACTAGTATTAAGAGTGGTTAAGGTCCAAATATCAAATGGACAAAAGCTTCTTTGACCAGCAAAAAAATCACTTCATGTGTGCACACCACTCACAAAGGAAAAGTTTACATTCAGCAAAATAATAATAATAAATTATTTCAAACTAATTCTATTTCCCCAACTACAAATAAATAAAGCTACCCTTTGAGTGGACGATTTGCAAGACACATTTCTTATGCAAAGGGGAGTAAATTGGTTAGCAAACGCTAAAATTTTATAGGGACTATTAAATATTTACGTAACAATGTTTTACTAATCGGGGAGACGTGTGACAATTCACACTGAAGCTTTTCATGGACATGCATTCATAAAAGACAGAAGACAGTATTTTTCATCTGTCCTTGTTAAGATAAATAACCTGGAATGAGATACAACTGTGCACTTTCTCTAGAAAAATGCTATGGCCCTGAAAATCATGTTTAGAAAACAATCCCAAGGAATCTGTGTCAAAACTGTACGTGTACGTGTGGAAATGACATAAATGAGAAATACACAGAGGACACTTCTGTTTTACTTGTTCCAAACGCTGGGGTGGTCGTCTATCAAATTTTCCCGCGTGAGGGTGTCGACGACAAGGGTCCGAAATGAAACTAAGTTCTGCACTTTTTCTACTTCAGTTAAGTCAAGTAGGAGAGGAATGGGTCGGGTTGGGTCGTTAGAGTCCCCTGTCTTCTCGGGTCTTTCGATGTCAGCTACCCCAGTGTTCTCAGTCTGTGCTAAATCGTTGATTTGGTGGTGGTGAAGTAGGTTTGTGCGTCAGACTCGTGTTGGTGTCTTGTACTAGTTTTGTTTTGTCTGTGTCTTATCTGCCACCAAAAGCTCCCCAGGACACCCAACCCCCGCCCTACCTCACCTTCCACTCTAATCGTCTCCGTTTGATCATGTACCCCTTACCTATTTGTTGTTCCAGGATGACATATGTGTCCCTTGATATTAGGTACAGGATACTGTTTGGAATTATCTTTCCTCGTAAAAATTTTCTTATATATATACGTATTGACTTAGTAAAACGACATGTCGTCATTAATTATGTTGAGACTTTTAGTTGGTATGAAGTTATTTCTTTAATTTTATATTTATTTTCTTATTTCTTTATCTACTCTGATCCGTGCAAGTCTCACCATATCGGTATCTGTTCTTATTTCTTTGTCTTTTGCGTTGAAGGAGGGGCCTTCAGTGAACGTGATGTCAGGTACCGTGACCTGGCCGACGTCAAGGGTGGGGCGGTCCACTACAGTCAGCCGGGTAGACCCCAAGACCCAGACGTGGTTTCTCTACCAGATGTACCATTCTGAGGACGGTAAAGGAAAGGGGTCTTCATCATCAGGACCGGACTTTATTAGGACTGAAAACGATTATTGAAGGAACGGGGTGGGAGGAAGACGGATCCTTTTGGTACAGTATGTTGAGGAACCTCTTAAAGAGATGAACGGCCTGTCCTTCGACGGACTAAGTACTCATCGAATCATTTCAGTTGATCTAGAAGTTTAATTGACCGACTTAAAAACGAGAAATTATCCGACTAGACTAATTATTGGTTACCAAAATTAAAAGGTCATTGTCTTCTGACATGTGACACGGGGAAGGGGGGTCTTTCACTGAAAATAAGAGTCAAGTTAGAAGTTTACAAAGTCACAGGAAACCGATAATTATATAATTATTATAATTCTTCATCACTATAAATTACAATTATTATAAATTTATTGGTGATACTTTATGGAACAGATTTTTAGTGACTTGGACTTAGATCGGTTCAAAGATTTAGATGGACGGTCGAAGGTTTATTATTATGGTCTCTATCCCTTTGTTCAATTTACAGTGGTACTCCTTCTTTAGTCGGTTTCCCCACTGTGAACGTACAGGACAGACGGACCTACTTCACCATCGAGCAGTGTTGTGTGGTGTGTGTGTGTGTGAAGTCGCTCAGTCGTGTCCGACTCTTTGCGACCCCATGGACTGCAGCCTACCAGGCTCCTCCCTCCATGGGATTCTCCAGGCAAGAGTACTGGAGTGGGTTGCCGTTTCCTTCTCCAGGGGATCTTCCTGACCTAGGGATCGAACCTGGGTCTCCCGCATTCCAGGCAGATGCTTTAACCTCTAAGCCACCAGGGAAGCCCCATCGAGCAGTGTTAGGAAGGAGAAACAGAAACTGCCCTAAGGGGAACAATTACATAATAGAGAGATTTATAAACACAGTCACCAAATGCAAAATATGGGCCTTGTTTATACACAAATTTGAAAAGCAACTGTGAAATGATCCTTTTGAAACAACCAGGGAAATCTGAATATGGTTAGTGTTACAGAACATTAAGGAAGGAATTAATATTAATTTTGTTGTAAACAATAATAGCATAACAGTTTTGCAGGAAAAAAAAAGCCCTTGTGGGTTAGAAATATAAACAGGAGTTATTTACACATAAAATGGCATGACTAGGATTTGCTTTAAAAATAGTCCCACGGGGCTTCCCTGATGGCTCCATGCTAAAGAATTCGCTTGTCAATGCAGGAGACTCAAGTTCGATCCCTTGTCTGGGAAGATCCCACATGCCTTGGGGCAACTAGGGGCATGTGCTACAACTATTGAGCCTGTGCTCTAGAGCCTGGGAACCACAACTGTTGAGCCACATGCCGCCAACTACTAGCCCGGGTGCCCTAGAGTCCGCGCTCCCAACGAGAAGCCACTGTAAAGAGAAGCCGGAGCCCCGCAGCTAGAGAGGAGCACCGCAGCAATGAAGAGCCAGCATCGCCAAACATAATTAATCAATTAAAAAAAATAGTCCCCCCAAAAAAGCTTTTAATAAAAGCTGGGGAAGGAGAGAAGAAACAAGACTGGCAAAAGGTTGACAGTTGTTGGACTGGGCGACAGATTCGTGAAAGTTCACTCTATTCTACTTGTGTGTACGTTGAGAGATTTCTCCAACGAAAAGGGTTTAAGACACGGAACTCATCCGTCTCGCATTCGATCCTAAGATACTGCTGCCTCCCTGCAAAGCAGGCCAAGCCGGTGGTTAAAGGCGGGCGGGCAGAAGCAGAAGGGGAGGTCGGCTCCCCAGCCGTCGGTTCCCTGCGTCTGCTCCTCCGGCCACAGAGCCGAGAGGCTGATCTGAGCTCTTCCCCGACCCACCACGTGGTCAGTTGCCTTCTGGGTCGACGTCCGACTCTCCCACACGACAGCAGGACGGAGCAGGGCCCCCGAGCCCCGCCAGCAGGGTCTCCACCCTGAGCGGCCGCTCTGAGCCTCGCCGGCCTATGCTGATGAAACAAAGCCTTCTCCCTCCCGCAACGCAGCCCCAGCTAGTCTTCCCTCTGCGGGGCCAGGACGCCAGGCTGCTCGTGGCAGGAGTCTGCGTGAATGTTTCTCAGGGACCCTGACCTCGGGGAGGCTGCCTCTGCGCGGGACCCCCCCCACACCCTCCAGCACACGCTCGGTCTGCGTTGCGCCAGCCTGGGGCAGGCAGCAGACACGCTGGCAGAGTGCAGGTGGCCCTCCCTTCTTGTGGACGCCAGCAATGCATTGAGCAGCCTCCTGTCCCTCCTCCACCTCAGCTCAGAAGCAGGGGGTCCTCCCGACGCCCAGCCTCTCCACTCTCCTTTGGGAAGGACAGAGAAGAAGCAATTTGGATCTCCAGGGTTGTACCCCTAAGCCCCGCTTCTTATCTTCCACTGGTAGACGTTTGACAAAGGAGTGTCCCTTCCTGCACCTGGAAATCAACTGGGGCTGTACCAGGCCTTAGAGAACCTAGAACCTAACCTGTTCTCTACAGGTGACTAGCTCTTCTGTTGGGGTGGCGGACAGGGTGGCACAAAAGATCTCAGCCGGCAGCCCCCACCTCCCTGCCGCACCCCTGGGTGTCAGGCTTCCAGGTCGGGCAAGGGCGATCTGAAGGCAAGTGAGACCCGCCCCCACTGGCTCGGTCATCACAGGGAGGGAAGGTGGGCACCAGCTCCTGGGGCTCTGCTTTGAGCAAGACCCTGGAGCCAACACCGTGAAGGCTTTGCATCCGTCACTAGGAAAGGAGAGGTGGTCAAGGTGACTCCCGAACCCGGGGCCCTGCAGGAGAAGAAGCAAAGCCGCCACGTCGAGCGATGCCAGTCCCCAGTTATTTCAAACGTAAAGAGCTGGCTGGCAGACGACACACACGGGCCTCGTCGGGGTGGTTCCCCGAATGGAGCGATGGTAGACACTGCCACAGACCCAGTGGGCATGCAGTCAGCCGACAGACCAGCGCAGGGCCCTCAGCAGACGCGCCCCTGGCCCAGGCGCAGGTGGTGTGCACGGTCCATAACCGAGACACAAGGCAGAGGCAGGCTGCAGACGCCGTCCAGAGCGTCTACTCCCTGGCTGTTCACTGTGCCACTGGCGTTTAGGATAACAGCTCATCACGATTTCTAAACTTCTCTCTCCCCAAAGCCCTGCCCAATTAATCGAGCTAAGCCAGCACCCAGCCACTGAGAGGACTTGGGATAAGCCAACGGAGGGGACACCTGTCACGCCCCTAGCTCTGTGCACACCCCTCCCACACTTCAGAATCAACCCTATAACCCTACAGACTCACAGTTATTTTCCCAGAGTCTCTTGCATTTAGGGTAAATCATCACCTCTGGATTTTACGTGAAAAAAATAACTATTGTTTAAGTCACTGCTTAGAGGGGTTGCTTATCCCAGACTCTAACACACATACAAAATGAAGACTCTGGGCCACAGGACTGAAGACCCTACCACCCCTGTACTGTCGATGAACTTACATTCAAGGGTGTGTGTGAAAAACGATGCAAAGCCAAGTTTCTCAGAACAGTGTCAGCCGTGGGGTCCCACACTCGGCCCCTTGCTCTGGCTTCCATATCCAGACCTCTTGGAATCAGGGCGACGCTCTTGACATCACCCTAAGCTCCCTTCCAAAGCCTTGACTGAGCAACGCCTTAGGAGTCAGGTCAAGAGAAACATACCTGCCTGAACTCCATCAATCATAGTGACTGCTGACTACTATCTAGATGAACAGATTTATTCTACTGCCCACCAGAAAATTAAGTATTCTCTGGCAGAAGATAACAGCATCCAGAGACCTTGCAATTTTCAAATACAATGTCAGGTCCTTTATAAATCACTAAGCACAGCAAGAGATAAGAACAAATGACAAAAACTAGAGAGAAAGGATGGATAATACATACATTCTAAGTGTACTATCTAGGTGATATACTACGATTATCAAAAAGGAATTTTAATACAATTATAATTGCTGTGTGTAAGAAAACAGATTAAAGATGACTGATTTTATCAAATACCTGGAATCTATGCAAAAGAACTGAATAGAAATATAATCATTGAAATTAAAAATGCAACAGACAGGTTTAACAGTAAATTCAGTTCAGTTCAGTTGCTCAGTCGTGTCCGACTCTTTGCGACTCCATGAATCGCAGCACGCCAGGCCTCCCGTCCATCACCATCTCCCGGAGTTCACCCAAACTCATGTCTGTCGAGTCGGTGATGCCATCCAGCCATCTCATCCTCTGTCGTCCCCTTCTTCTCCTGCCCCTAATCCCTCCCAGCATCAGAGTCTTTTCCAATGAGTCAACTCTTCGCATCAGGTGGCCAAAGTACTGGAGTTTCAGCTTTAGCATCATTCCTTCCAAAGAAATCCCAGGGCTGATCTCCTTCAGAATGGACTGGTTGGATCTCCTTGCAGTCCAAGGGACTCTCAAGAGTCTTCTCCAACACCACAG